>CANXYC012501054.1:0-16506 GCA_948193065.1 Aleurites moluccanus | reverse complement strand
TTCCATTTTAAGCTTGAGGAAAGAGCTGGAAAATATTCTTGAGGCAGTGAAGAATAATTCTGCCATTGACACTCATTTGAGGTAAGTGATTATTTGTTGGATTTTATTAATCTAATAGATATTATTAAGGTTAGAATAAATAGGTTTAGTGTTATTTTACATAGATTAACACTAAATAATTGAAATCCCTAAACTCTAGAGTTTTATTGAAACTTTGAAATATGATATGGTAAATTAGTGATGGTATTCATAAATTGATGATAGAAATAGTTAATTGAGTACAAGAGAACAATTAATTGATGACCAAATTAATGTGAATTTGTAGATTTGGAAAACTGAATTCTCAAAGTAGTTAAATTGAGGACTTTGGAGAAATTGGTGAATTTGGATAAATTTATTTGCTATTGGAAAATTGAGGTAAGTTCTACATGCATCATTTATTCTATTGAATTCATTCGATTTATTGTTGGATGCCATTTGGGAAAAAATCCCAATTGGCCGAACCATTATATTGTGATACCTTTAAATTCCTTTTAAATTTGTTATCCATATTCCTTTATTAAATTAACTTATGCAATGTTATACAAACCTTGATTTATTGATACCTACATTTAAATACCGAATCTTATTTCTTTGTCATATGAATTACCCTTATTACCAAATCATGAACTGTATTGGATATTACACATGGCATGGCCATTATTGATATTGATTATTGATATGATTGATACTGAACAGATTGATTGATTGATTGAATCCATATACTATTATTATTTATGGTATCCCTTGTTATTGACCTTAATATGGTTATGACAGAACTTCCGATTCGACAGGGGAGTGGGGAAATACTGTCGACCTTGTGCACATTGTATATCTGTACCCTAGCTAGGAGGGGATTATGGTCCTGGAAATAAGGTCTGATCCGCCTTATGTTATATGCCCTGTTATGGATGATCTAGGACCTACATGGTCCAACGCACTGACTGACTGGAGATTGTATGATTTATTTTCATGCAGTCCATCCCGATATCTGTCTCTCCATATATACTACTAAACCGTATGATGTTACTACTTTTGCTGTACCTTGACATTTGTTTGGTACCCTATTATTATTGATTGTTACCTATGTTATTGACACCTATTATTTATTGGGATGCATGTGAATTCACTGAGTATAATCTATACTCATCCTTTAATTGTTTTCCCTTTCAGGAGAGGATTAGAGCTGCAAAATCCAGACTTCTACTTCTCTGGAAATTCTGCCACCGATTCAAATGTATTAACAGTTCCTTTATTTTGAACAATATGTATTTTGATGTTCATAATCTAGCTGCTCCATGGGTAATGTATGTGTTAGCTAGGAAATGAACATATATCTGATGATAGTTTTGTTAAATGAATGATATTGTAATTAACGAGATATTTTGTGAATTTATGATACAATTGTTATCGGAATGTATGATGGTCCATAGAATGCTTAGAAATGTTGAATATGACTTATATGCACTATATTGAATTGATAGGATTGATATGGGTTCTATGGGTGCCGGTCGCCATTGGCATCTCTCGTGCCCTAGGACCGTCGCGGCTTGGGAAACCGGGTCGTGACAAAACATCATATAACTCATATATCATCAAATATCATATATACATGTTCATTTCCTAGCTAACCCATACATACCCCATGGAGCAGCTAGATTATGAATATCATAATAATAATACAATTTAGAATATATACATCAATAATGCTGGCAGAAATCCCCGGATGACAGACGATAGGATTCTGCACTCTATTCCTCTCCTGAAATGGGTAAACAAATAAAAAATTAAGTATATAAGATACTCAGTGAATCTATATGCATCAACAAATAAATAGTAAGTAAATAATGGAGTAAGGGTACCAATAGGTCAGATACAATATACAGAATCAATATTAGGTTACAAAATAGCCAAGAAATAAAATACAGGCTCGGTATCATATAGAAAGACAGATAAAGGAATGGACTATATGAAATCATACAATCTCTAATAATCAGTATGGACCATATGTGAATATATAGGTCTTCAGTAGCATATCAATATCAATGAGTATAAGAATGATTAGGTCTTATGGCCAGGACCATAGCCCCTCATAGCTAGGGCATCGGTAATATAATGTGCACATCGCTGACAGTATTTTCCCACTACCCTGTCGAGTCGGTAGCTCTGTCAAGCCACATAAGGATCAATATCAAGAGATAACATATCAATGGATATCATTATGTAACAATGGCATCCTCCATATCAATAAGCTCAATATCAATCAATCAATAATCAATAAGATCAATGGCAATGCTATAGGTAACATATAATCAATGACAAAGGGTTTGACAATTAAGAAAGACATGGAACAAAAATTGGCTCGGCAAAGGAAAATGGTAGGCCAATTGGCATGCCAACGTCACTAGCGACAATGACATTCAAATGGTAGGCCTATGGAATACAAAGCAATAGGCCAAAGGCAAATAAGCTAGGCATTTCATCAAACACATGGTGGGCATACAATGGCAAGCCAATAGGTTAGGTTAGGGTACAAAATTGACTTGTCCAATTAAACAAACAATAAGCTACATTGGCAATGATAACATAGGCATTAAAGAAACAATATTAAACAACACCAAAATGGCTCAAATTGGCTATGAAAAATAAGGCAAAAATCAAACAACAATAGGCAATGTGAATAGTACATGGCATTCGACCAAGGTTGGGTTTTCACACCAAGTTTTCAATGTTCAATTTAAAGTATTTGGCATGTTATTAGGTGAATAGTAGACTCACCTAAGCCCTCCAATTGCTTTGGAAGCTAGCTCTCTATCGAATTCCTCCAAATGAATCAAATAGAACAATTTAATCACAACTTGTTTTCTACAACAAATTAAGCACTAATTAGTTACCTATTCACAGCCAATTAACATATTGTAACATCAATTAACATAATCTAACACTTAATCATTAAACCCTTTTTTACAACTTCAATTTGGCTAGGAAAAATTAGGTATTTCTATAAATTAGCATCAATTGATGCAATCTAACACTATACCCATCAAATTCAACCTTAATAACATCTAATTGAACCATAAAATTGAACAAATAAGTTGATTACCTAAAATGGGTGGTGGGGCGAAATCCTTCAAGCCTTTACTCCATGGTTTCCTTTGCTCCTCCTTGTAAATTGATAATAGAAATGGCAAGAACTAAGTGAATAAGCAAGATTTCTATCAATTTTCTAAGGAATTTGATGAAGAATGAAGAAGAATTGAAGAAGAAATGGGAAAGAGTGGTTCGACAATGAAGAGAAGAAAAAGAAGAAGATGCAAAATATTCTAAGTGTTGAAATAAATAGAAAAATCCATTTGGTAAATTACAACTAAATCTTCAAACTTCCATATATCATACTTTGGTCCAAATTCTTCTGTAATTTATTCTGTCAATTCTGTCAGGATTTAAAATTTAAAGTGGGGAGTCAATAAGCTTATTTTAATTTATACTTATTTATAAAAATGGTTTCAGAGTCATTCTGTAACTCCGACGGACCAATTTATATTATTCACCTTGAACTTCCATTTATTTACGATTTTGCCATTGGTTACTTTTTCAGTGTTCCTAAATGATTTTCACTTCTTTATTTTTACCAAAATTACACATGCATTATAGTAATATTTTACCCCCAGGTCAACTTCAGAAATTCTTCTATTGACCGGACTGCTAATTTCTCGGCAGTGTTCCCGACACCGCCGCTTTCCGAGAAAGTAACTAGTTGGCTTTCTAATTGTGTCTCTAAAATTATTTTTCATCATTTCAAGACTTTTGAACCACATTCTGAGAACTAAATTATGTATGTGAGTTAGAAATTTATAGGGTATTACATTTTACCCTCTTACAAATAAATTTGTCCTCAAATTTAAATAAATACATACCTCACTGCTGGAACAGGAATGAATATCTGCTCCTCATCTCCTGCTCACTCTCCCAAGTGCACTCCTCCATAGAATGGTTCCTCTAAAGCACTTTAACCATCGGGATCTCCTTATTCCACAGCTGTCTGACCTGTCGATCAATGATCTCCACTGGAAGCTCCTCATAAGACAAGTCATCACTGAAATCCATATCCTGAACCTCCAATATGTGTGATGGATCAGACACATACTTTCGCAGCATAGAGATATGGAAAACTGGATTTACGTGGCTCATATTAGGTGGAAGAGCCAATCTATAGGCCACTTTACCAATCTTCTCAAGAATCTGAAACGGGCCTATAAACCTTGGTGATAACTTTCCCCTCTTCCTAAATCTCATAACACCCCTCATCGGTGAGACCTTAAGGAAGACATGATCACCAACTGCAAAATGTACATCCTTCCTCTTCGGATCAGCATAACTCTTGTGCCTACTAAAGGCAGTCCTCATCCGATCTCTGATCATAGAAACCTCTTCCATAGTCTCTCTAATCAACTCTGGCTCCTCAAGTTTCTTCTCTCCCGACTCTACCCAACACACTGGAGATCTACATTTTCTACCAGCTTCAAATGGAGCCATACCAATAGAAGAGTGATAACTGTTGTTATAGGAGAACTCAATCAACAGCAGATAGTAATCCCAGTTACCTTTAAAATCCATAACACATAATCTCAACATATCCTCCAAAGTCTGGATTGTCCTCTCCGACTGCCCATCAGTCTGAGGATGAAAAGCAGAAGTGAACTGTAACTGGGTACCCATAGCCTCCTAAAACTTCTGCCAGAACCGAGAAGTGAATTGTGTACCCCTGTCTAAAATAATCATCAATGGAACTCTATGAAGCCTCACAATCTTATCCACATACAACTGTGCATACTGAGCTGCCGAATAGCTGGTCTTAACCTCCAGAAAATGAGTAGATTTCATCAGACGGTCTACATTCACCCATATAGAATCATAACCCCTCGAAGTCCTCGATAGACCCACAACAAAATCCATAGTAACCTGCTCCTATTTCCACTCTGGAAACTCAATCTCCTGAAGTAACCCTGACAGCTTCTGATGCTCGAACTTAACCTGCTGACAAGCTAAGTATTTAGGCACAAACTGAGCTACATCTCTCTTCATCCCAGGCCACCAATAAACATCTGTCAAATCATGATACATCTTGGTAATCCCTGGATGTACACTGTATGCTGAATAGTGAGACTCTCTCATAATCTAATCCCGTAGCCCATCAAAGTCTGGTACACATATATGCTTCCCACATCTCAGTACCCCATCCTCCACTATAAACTCTGTCATCCTCCCATTCTGCACCTCTCCCTTGAGCTTCAGTAGATAAGGATCCCTGTCCTGAGCCACTTTAATATCATTAAGCAACAGTGACTTCACTTGAAATTGGGCTATCAGAGCCTGGTTCCAATCTTGGGAGCCCAACTCCAACTCCACTCCCAAATCTGCCAACTCTCTCATATCTCAGATCAATGGCCTCCTGCCAATCACAATATCAGCTAAAATGCCCATCGATTTCCTGCTAAATGCATCAACCACTACATTAGCCTTACCCAGGTGGTAAAGGATCTCACAGTCATAATCCTTAAGTAACTCCACCCATCTGCGCTACCGAAGATTCAGATTCTTTTGCTGAAATATATACTATAGACTTTTATGATCAGTATATATCTCACATTTCAATCCATACAAATAGTGTCTCCAAATCTTCAATGCAAATATCACAGCTGCCATCTCCAAATCATGTGTCAGATAATTTCCTTCATACTTCTTTAACTGACAAGAAGCATAAGCAATCACCCTACCTATCTGCATCAATACACACCCCAGACCAATCCGTGAAGCATCATAATACACAGTGAATTTCTCTCCCTCTACTGGTAATGCCAACACTGGAGCACTGGTGAGGCAATACTTTAATGTCTGAAAGTTGCGATCACACTCATCAGTCCATACATACTGCTCCTGTTTCCTCATCAATCTAGTTAATAGAACTGCAATCCGAAAGAAATCCTTCACAAACCTCCTGTAATACCCAGCCATACCTAGAAAACTGCAAACCTCTGAAACACTGATAGGCTAAGGCCAATTAGCAACTGCTTCTATCTACTGAGGATCATCCTTAATCCTATCATTGTATATCACATGCCCAAGGAAACATACGGTCAGCCAAAACTGGCATTTAGATAACTTAGCATACAACCGATGCTCCTGAAGTGTCTGCAATACAATCTTTAGATGCTCTATATGCTCCTCCTCACTCCTAGAATAGATAAGTATGTCATCAATGAATACAATGACAAACTTATCCAAATATGACCTGAACACCCTATTCATCAAATCCATAAAAGCAGCAGGTGTATTGGTCAACCCGAATGGTAACATCAAAAACTCATAATGTCCATATCGGGTCCTGAAAGCAGTCTTAGGTATATCACCCTTCTTAATCTTCAACTGGTGATACCCATACCTCAGATCTATCTTCAAAAAATGACTGACACCCTGCAACTGATCAAACAAGTCATCTATCCAAGGCAATGGGTACTTGTTCTTCATTGTCACCTTATTCAGCAGCCTATAATCTATACACATCCTCAAAGAGCCATCTTTCTTCCTTACAAACAGTACCAGTGCACCCTAAGGAGAACTGCTAGGTCTAATAAACCCTCTATCTAATAGCTCCTGTAACTGTATCTTCAATTCCTTCAGTTCTGCTGGAGACATTCTGCATGGTGGAATAGATATAGGGTCAGTGCCTGCATGCACCTTAATCTCAAACTCAATCTCTTTATCAAGGGGCAATCCTGGCAACTCCTCAGGAAATACATCAGGAACTCCTGAATTACCGGTATCTGATCAAGATTTATAGAAGACCTTTGTACATCTACTACATGTGCCAAATAGGCTGAACAACCTTTCCCAATCATCCTCCTGGCCTGGATAGCAGAAAATAGATTAACTTGAAACTCTTGAATATCACCCTGAAACTCAAACTCTGGCTGCCCCTCAGGCTAAAATCTAACCCTCTTCTGATAATAATCTATAACCGCTCGGTGCCTCGTAAGCCAATCCATACCTAAAATAACATTTAGCTCTAACACAGGCAACTCAATCAGATCAACATGCAAGATGTTATCATCAATCTCAATCACACAGTTAGAGTAATAATAATCAACATCAACACTATCACCCATAGGAGTAGCAATCATCAAAGACACATCTAACAATCTCCTTTCCTTATTCAATTTAGGTGCAAAATGTGGTGACACAAAAGAGTGAGTAGCATCCGAATCAAATATGGCATTTGCAATCTCATTCTAAATCAGAATAGTACCTGTGACTACATTGTCTGATCTCTGGGCCTCCCGGGTATTGACTGCAAACACTCTGCCCTGACCCCTACTAGCTGGAGCTGACTACCACTGGGAGCCTATCCTCCCCTGCCTCTGCCTCTGCCTAAAGCCTCTCTACCTATATTCTGACTCACTTGAACCATTGGCTGAGAAACTATAATAGATGGCTGCTAATCAGCTCTCAATGGACACCTGTTAGCATAATGGCCCTGCTAGCCACTTCTAAAACATGGACCCATCTGTCTCCAACACTCCCCTCCATATCTCCAACCACAAAACCCAGAAGTAGGAATGCTGGGTGTCTGTACAACTGGTATCAAAGAACCCTGAGAATACACAGGTGCTGACTGAACCACTGGAGGTCCTCCACTCTGAATCCTCCTCCTCTGACTACTAGCTATAGACCTCTGATCAAACCAAGGCACTGACTCTGTCTGTCTAGGATGAGAGCTGCTCTCCCTCCTCCTAACCTGTGTTCTTAGACCCCCTTTCTTCTTCTGGTCCCTCTTAGCCCTCTCTGTCTTGTACTTATCCTCCACCTGTGTAGCCTTGTCAATCACTGTAGTCAAAGAAATAAACTCAGTAGCCAACAATGCATTATGTAATACAGCATGAAGACCCCTCCAAAACCTACTAATCAAATTAGCCTCTGTAGGTACAATATGAGTAGCATATCTACTCAACCTAATAAACTCCTCCGCATACTCCTCAACAGATTTGTCCCCCTGCTCTAACTGCTCAAATCTGATCAGATTATGGGTCTTCACCCCTTCTGTAATAAACTCATCAATCAAGCCCTGTCGAAACTTAGCTCATAAAGGTGGATGCTCACCATAAATCCTGGGCTTTATCCTCCTAGAAAACCAGGTCCATGCCTTACCCTTCAGTAATAGCCCAACCAACTCAACAACTCTCAACTCTGAACACGGTAATCTCCTCACTACCTTCTCAACCTCCTCGAAAAAGTCCACAGGGTCACTGCCTCTATCTCCCCTGAACTCAGGCAGGTTTAGCTTCAGGAAACTAAACATAGATACTCTACCCTCCTCAATCACTCTTCGGCCTCCCTGTACAATAGGCTTCCTCTGAACCCCTACTAGCTGCAAAGGAGCCGGTATCACTGGAACTGCTTCTGGTACTACCGGTGGAGGTACTACTGCTGGAGCGGGTGATGGAGGTACATGTTGTCTCTCCCATCTCAAATCAACCATCTCTCTCTGTAACTCCATTAGTCCTCTCATCATCTACACTCTCTAGGGGTCATCGCCCTTCTCTGAATCTTTTGAAGTTCATCGAGATCTAGACGGACCCTCTGATACTGCAATCTCCCTCACTAATGACCCATTAGAGGCTACCTCTAACTCCCTGGTATCTCTGTCTCTATCGTCAGACATCTCTGTAATCTGTAGAGAAAAATAGCAACTTTCTCATAAAATGACAGAAACGCAGAATAATAACATATAACAGACGATCACAGCAAAAGACATCAAAGGAAATCCTATGCTCCATGGTATACTTAATTCTATCCCATTCTGTACTTAGTCACTATTCCTCTGTAATTCGGGTACTATTCATCTGTAACCTAAGTTTCGCTTCTGTAACCTAGATCCATAGTTTGTAAACCTAGAGCACTGATACCACCTCTGTCATGACCCGTTTTCGGATCGCGACGGTCCTAAGGTACGGAAGATGCCAATGGCGACTGGCACCCGTAGAACTCAGTATCACATGTATAATCTATAAACCACAATATAATATCCATTTTAGTTAGTTACCATCTATTCTGCTATTCTATAATTCATTATGTAATTTCCTGCAATTGGCTATAACAATCCATATATCATATCATATAAACATCATATAACTCATATATCATCAAATATCATATATACATGTTCATTTCCTAGCTAACCCATACATACCCCATGGAGCAGCTACATTATGAACATCAAAAAAATATAATACAAAACAAAATATATATATATATCAGTAATGTTGGCAGAAATCCCCGGATGACAGACGATAGGATTATGCACTCTGCTCCTCTCTTGAAATGGGTAAACAAAGAAAATGTGAGTATATAAGATACTAGGTGAATCTATATGCATCCACAAATAAACAGTAGGTAGATAATGAAGCAATAGTACCAATAGGTCAGATAACAATAAACAGAATCTATAATAGGTCACAACATAGCCAAAGAATGAAGTACAGACTCGGTATCATATGGAAAGACAGATAAAGGGATGGACTGTATGAAATCATACAATCTCCAGTAATCAGTATGGACCATATGTGAATATATAGGTCTCCAGTAGCATATCAATATCAATGAGCATAAGACTAATCAGGTTTTATGGCCAGGACCATAACCCCTTCTAGCTAGGGCATCAGTAATACAATGTGCACATTGCCGACAGTTTTTTCCCACTACCTTATCGAATCGGTAGCTCTGTAAAGCCACATAAGGATCAATATCAAGAGACAACATATCAATGGATACCATTATGTAACAATGGCATCCTCCATATCAATAAGCTGAATATCAGTTAATCAATAATCAATAAGATCAATGGCAATGCTATAGGTAACATATAATCAATGACAAAGGGTTTGGTAATTAAGAAAGACATGGAACAAAAGTTAGCTCGGTAAAGGAAAACGGTAGGCCTATTGGTATGCCAACATCGCTGGCGACAATGACATTTAAATGGTAAGCCTATGGAATACAAAGCAATAGGCCAAAGACAAATAAGCTAGGCATTTCATCAAATACATGGTGGACATACAATGGCAAGCCAATAGGTTAGGTTAGGGTGCAAAATTAACTTGCCCAATTCAATAAACAACAAGCTATATTGGCAATGATAACATAGGCATCAAAGAAACAATATTAAACAACACCAAAATGGCTCAAATTGGCTATGGAAAACAAGGCAAAAATCAAACAACAATAGGCAATATGAATAGTACATGGCATTCGACCAAGGTTGGGTTTTCACACCAAGTTTTCAATGTTCAATTTAAAGTATTTGGCATGTTATTAGATTCATAATAGACTCACCTAAGCCCTCGAATTGATTTGGAAGCTAGCTCTCCACCAAATTCCTACAAATGAACCAAATAGAACAATTTGATCACAACTTGTTTTCTACAACAAATTAAGCACTAATTAGTTACCTATTCATATTCAATTAACATATTCTAACATCAATTAACATAATCTAACACTTAATCATTAAACTCTTTCTTACAACTTCTATTTGGCTAGGAAAAATTAGGCATTTCTATAAATTAGCATCAATTGATGCAATCTAACACTATACTCATCAAATTCAACCTTAATAATATCTAATTGAACCATAAAATTGAACAAATAAGTTGACTACCTAAAATGGATGGTGTGGCCAAATCCTTCAAGCCTTTACTCCATGGTTTCCTTTGCTCCTCCTTATAAATTGATAATAGAAATGGCAAGAACTAAGTGAATAAGTAAGATTTATATCAATTTTCTAAGGAATTTGATGAAGAAATGAAGAAGAAATGGGGAAGAGTGGTTTGGCAATGAAGAGAAGCAAAAGAAGAAGATGCAAAGTTTTGAAATAAATAGAAAAATTTATTTGGCAAATTACAACTAAATCCTCAAACTTTCATATGTTACACTTTGGTCCAAATTCTTCTGTAATTTATTATGTCAATTCTGTCAAGATTTGGAATTCAAAGTGGGGAGTCAATAAGCTTATTTTAATTTATATTTATTTATAAAAATAGTTTCAGAGTCATTTTGTAACTCCGACGGATTAATTTTTACTATTCACCTTAAACTTTCATTTATTTACGATTTTGCTATTAGTTACTTTTTCAGTGTTCCTAAATGATTTTCACTTCTTTCCTTTTACCAAAATTACTCATGTATTATAGTAATATTTTACCCCCAGGTCAACTTCAAAAATTTTTCTGTTGACTAGACTGTTGATTTCTCAGCAGTGTTCCCGACACTGCCGCTTTCCGGGAAAGTAACTAGTTCGCTTTCTAACCGTGTCTCTAAAATTATTTTCCATCATTTCAAGACTTTTGAACCACGTTCTGAGAACTAAATCATGCATGTGATTTAGGAATTTATTGGGTATTATAACTTTGAGCGATAGATATTATTTATTTAACCTTATTATTTATATCCACCCTTATGTTAAATTTGACCCTTAGTTTGCAATTTTGTATTTTGTGTTAATTTTTAGCTTACTTTTCTTGTGATTATTAATCTTATTAATCATTTACTTTTTTGGTGAGATAATAATGTTTAGTTTAAATTTTTTATTAAAAACTTACTTGAGTAATGAAAACAGAATTTTGATATTCTTATTGAAAAGGGATCTTACAAAAAAATTATTATTCTTGCTAAATCAATATCACCACTATGCTAAAATATAAGTTTGGGGAAACAAGAAAAATAAAAATAAAAATACAATATTAATTTTTGTGCTTGAACATGAAAATATATTTTGGTGAATGAATGAAAAATTTAAAAGAATAAAAACTTGAAGAAGATATGGTGTCTAAAATGAAGTAATCTCACCTTTAAAATTTTTTTCTTTATTTGAATTAATGGATTAAAAAGCTTTTAATTTATTTTACTTAGATAATTATCTTACTCTTTGTTCATTTAACTTTTTCTTTGTATAGCTAATTATCCTATATGACCCCATTATGTAAAGATATATTAATCTCGATTTGTGAATTTCATTAGTGAAGACTGTTTGCATAAGCATGCCTATGAGATTTGTAATTCCATGTAATGACTTTTGATAGAGGCATTTTGTAATACCCTAGGAAGCCATAACATGAATGCATGATTTTATTCTCAGTATGTAGTACTTTAGTCTTGAATTGATGGGAAATAATTTTAGGGATACAGTTAGAAAATAAATTTGAAACTTTTCCGGAAACCGGCAGTGTTCCTGAAATAAGCAGTCCGGTCAACAGAAGAATTTCCGAAGTTGACTTGGGTAAAATGTGGCCATAATTTATGTGCAATTTTGGTACAAAGAAAGAAGTGAAAATCAATTAGGAACACTGAAAAAGTAAATAAAGGAAAATTCAAGGTGAATAGTAAAAATGGGTTGGTCGAAGTTACAAAATGACTCCAGAACTATTTTTATAAATAAGGATAAATTAAAATAAGCCTATACACTTTTCACACTTATATCTAAATCCTGACAGAATTGTCAGAATAAATTACAGAAGATTTAAGGATGAAAGTGTAAAGGATAAAACTTGAGGGATTTAGTTGTAATTTTACAAATTTTTTTTGTCTTATTTGGCCTTCAAATTCACGGCTTCATCTTCTTCATTTCCATTCCTCCATTGCTGTTCCTCACTTCTTTCTTCTTCTTATTCATAACTTCTCCATTCCTTATTCAAATTTCATAAAATTTGATAGAAAACTTAATTATTTACTTAGCTTCATCCATTTTTAGCCTTAGATTGTTGATTGGAACAAAAGATTGGGAGGCAAATCATTCAAGGGATTTCGGCCATTGTGGTGTTTTTGGGTAAGTAGTTCATTTGTTTAATTCAATTATTGATTTAGTGTTATTTTAGGTTCAATTGAATAGGTTTAGTGTTTAATTGCTTTAGATTATACAAATTTGATTGAATTTCCAATTTGAAGGTTGAAATTGAAGTTGTAAAGCATGAGTTTATGATTTAGTGTTAGGAATTTTAAATTGATGTTAGAAATGATCAATTTGATATGAATGAACAACTAATTGATGGTTAATTTAATGTAGAATTGTAGATTGTGGAATTGGAGTTTTCAAAGTAGCCAAAATTTGGGGATTTTATGGAATTGGTTCAATTGGCTAGTGCATTGACTATTGGAAGGTTTAGGTGAGTTTACAATGCATCAATTATCATGTCTATATGCTTGAATTGTGAATTTGAATCCTTTGGCAAAAAGCCCTAAATGGCCGAACCCTAATGTTTATGTGTTGCCTTTGGATTTCTTTGATTTTCCTTGCCATTTTGATCATATTTAATTGTTGTTTAACCTTGTTTATTGATACCTTGGCTTTATTAATCAATGTACCTTGTTATTGGTTTGAATGGGCAAGTAAATTTTGCACCAAAACCTAACCTATTGACTTGCCATTGTGTACCCACCAAGTATTCGACAAATTGCCTATTATTTGTTGCGATGCATGTAAATTCACTAAGTATCATCCATACTCATCTTTTGTTTGTTTAGCCCTTTCAGGGGAGGAGTAAGTTGCAGGATCTAGTCATTTGTTTCTCTGTGGATTCCTACTATGGACTTTCTGATGTATATATATCTATTTTGGATTACCATATTTATATTATTTTGGTGTTCATGATCTAACTGCTCCATGGGTATGTATTGGGTAGCTAGGAGATGAACATTGTTTATATATGTTATTGATGGTATATATTGATTTTGTGTGATGCATGATATATGATATATATATATACTTGTGACAGCCAATTGCAGAATGGTGACAAAATAATTGACAGGTTAACAGAATGAATAACAGGATAATATAATGGATGATAATTAATTAATAATTGAATATATATTGAGGTTGATAGACTGTGTAATGGTATTGGGTTCTATGGGTGTCGGTCGCCATTGGCATCTCTCGTGCCCTAGGACCATCGCGGTTTGAGAAATCGGGTCGTGACAGAGATGGTATCAGAGCACTAGGTTTACAGAATGTGAATCTAGGTAACAGATGAATAGTGACAGAATTACAGAGAAATAGTGATTAGTTAGAGAATGGGGTTGAATTAAGTATACCATGGAGCATAGGATTTCCTTTGTTGTCTATTACTGTTATCATCTGTTATATGCCTTTATTCTGCATTTTTACTGTATTCTGATACTGTTTTCATATTTTTCTGACAGATTGCAAACATGTCTGACAGCAGAGACAAAGACACCCGGTAGGCTGAGGTTGCCTTTAATGAGTCCCTAGTGAGGGAGGTTAGTATATCAGAGGGTCCGTCTCGATCCCAACGGACTTCAGAGGACTCAGATAGGGGCCACTACCTGCTTCTGTAGTAGTACAACCACCAGTGGTACCTGAGATAGTGGCACCGACTCTTGTGCGGCCAGTGGGGGCTCAGAGGGAGCCAGCTGCACAGGGAGGTAGGAGAGAGATTGAGAAGGGCAGAGTCTCTATGTTTAGCTTTTTGAAGCTAAACTTACCTGAGTTCAGAGGGTACAGAGGTACAGATCCCATTGACTTTCTGGAGGAGGTAGAGAAGGTAGTTAGGAGACTACCTTGTTCTGAGCTGAGATCAGTTGAGTTGGTGGTTTGTTACTTAAGGGGAAGGCCTGGACATGGTTTTCGAGGCATATGAAGACCAGGTTATATGGAGAGCACCCACCCACCTGGGCAGAGTTCCGTCAGGGACTAATAGATGAGTTCATCACTAAGGATGTCAGGGCCCATAACCTGGTGAGATTTGAGCATTTAGAGTAGGGGGACCGCTCTATAGAGGAGTATGCCAAGGAGGTCATTCGACTGAGTAGATATGCTGCTCACATAGTACCTACAGAGGCAGATTTGATCAGCAGGTTTAAGAGGGGATTGCATGCTGCCTTACATAATGCTTTTCTTGCCACATAATTTACTTCTTTGTCCACAGTGATAGATAAGGCCACTCAGATGGAAGAAAAGTACAAGACAAAGAGGGCTAAGAGGGATCAGAAAAGGAAAGGTGGCCCGGGATCACACAGTAGAAGGGGGGAGAGCAGCTCCCATCCTAGATAGGCAGAGCCAATACCTAGATTTGAGCAGAGATCTGCGGGTAGTAGTCAGAGGAGGAGGTTACAGAGTAAGGGTCAGCCTGTGATTCAGTCAGCGCCTACATACTTTCAGGGTTCTTCTAGACCAGTTACTCAGACACCCAACATTCCTGTTTGTGGATATTGTGGTAGGAGACATGGAGGGGAGTGCTGGAGGCGGACAGGTGCATGTTTGAGGTGTGGCCAGCAGGGCTATTATATGAACACTTGTCCATTGAGGGGCTGATCAGCAGCCATCAGTTACAGTATCTCAGCCAGTGGTTCAGGCCAGTTAGAATTAGGGTAGAGAGGTTACTAGAGGAAGAGACAGAGGAGGTCAGGCTCCCAGTGGCAGTCAGGAACCAGCTGGCAGGGGCCAAGACAGGGTTTTCGTGGTCAACACTCAGGATGCTTAGCGATCGGATAATGTTGTTACATGTACTATTCTGGTTTAAAATGAGGTTGCAGATGCCTTATTCAATTTGGGTATAACTCACTCTTTTGTGTCACCACATTTTGCACCCAAATTGAATAAGGAGAGGAGGTTGTTAGATGTTCCATTGTCTGTTGCTACTCTTATGGGTGATTGTGTGGATGTTGACCATTATTATCCTGATTGCATTATTGAGATTGATGATCGTATTCTGCGTGTTGATTTGATTGAGTTACCTGTGCTTGAGTTGGATGTGATACTGGGTATGGATTGGTTGACTAGACATCGGGCAATGATAGATTGTTATAGGAAGAGGATTAGATTCCAGCCTGAGGGGCAGCAGGAGTTTGAGTTTCAGGGTGATATTCAGGAGTTTCGGGTTAACCTTATATCTGCTATCCAGGCTTGAAGGATGATAGGGAAAGGCTGTTCAGCTATTTAGCTCATGTGGTGGATGTACAGAGGTCTTCTGTATGATTGGATCATATACCGGTGGTTCAGGAGTTTCCTGATGTATTTCCTGAGGAGTTGCCAGGATTGCCCCCTGATAGAGAGATTGAGTTTGAGATTGAGGTGCATTCCGCCTTATAGAATGGCTCCAGCAAAACTAAAGGAGTTGAAGATTTAGTTATAGGAGCTATTGGACAGAGGGTTTATCAGACCTAGTAGTTCTCTATGGGGTGCACCAGTTCTGTTTGTGAGGAAGAAAGATGGCTCCTTGAGGATGTGTATCAATTATAGGCAGCTGAACAAGGTCACAGTGAAGAACAAGTATCCATTGCCCCAGATTGATGACTTATTTGATCAGCTGCAGGGTGCCAACCATTTTTCTAAAATTGACTTGAGGTCTGGGTATCATCAGCTGAAGATTAGGAGTGGAGATATACCCAAGACTGCTTTCA
>CANXYC012500789.1:0-13667 GCA_948193065.1 Aleurites moluccanus | reverse complement strand
CTATAATTATTTGTATAATTAAAATGATTTAATTATATTGTTTTTTTCTTTATTTCTTTTTCTTTATTTTTCTTTTTCCCTAATTTTCCTATTGGACCACTTGTTATATAAATAGATAAGTATCAAAGGAAGCTATCATCTTTTTCATTTCCTCCTTCATGGCCGAAAATTTTCAAGCTTTCTCCATGGGAAAATTTTTCTTTCTAACTTCCTAAAATCTCTTGATTTAGCATAAATCCTTTCACAAATAATATTTTCCCCAATACCTAATTGAATTATTTGGGTTTAGATAGAGATTGAAATAATTTTTCTTCAAGGAAAATTTCTTAGCAAGTTTTAAAATTCATTTTTGATGAGTTATTGGAAGGATTAAATGATAGGATGATATTTTTAGAGTAGAGAAATTGATTAGGAATTCTGAAATTTTCCATCTCAGGAATTTCCTATGACTTGACAGAAATTTTGAGCTCCATTTTCGTATCCTTAGAGGTAAAATTTGAAAATATGAAAAACACAAAAGTTGTATCTGTGTATATGTATAATATATGTTCTTCAGAATATTTTGACTGAATCCTTCTATGTTGGGAGATATGAGTCTCCAAACATGACTAACTCGGATATGGGTTTCATTTCTGTGAAATTCTTGAGACTTAGTAGAAAGTTGGAACTAAGTTTTTAGGCCTTTAATATAGAAATTTAACAATATTCAAAACATTAAAGTTGTATATATACATGTAAAAAATATTTTTTCTTTTGAAAATTTTATCAAATTCTCATTATATTGTTAACTATAGACCCCTGTGACAAACTAGCTCGGATTAGAGATTTCAGAAATATAATCCTTCTGAAATTGATAAATATGAGGACCTTAAGGTCTGAACTAGGGGAAAGTCAAAACATAAGAAACGTGTCATTATGTCTTAGCTAAAATTCAGTGAAAACAGAATAGCATTTGCATATGCACATAATGAGTTATAAGTGAAATATCAAGATATGCTCGGGTAGAAATTTCAGAATTTATGAATGTTGTTTAGAATTTAGGTTTACTTGTTGTATTTTAATGTAATTAGGTTTCTAAATTAAGATTGATGTTTGTTATACCTGCACAAAGGAGAGGTAAAGGAAAATACAAGGAAGTGGAAGATCACCCTTTTAATTTGTGCTACATGGTTGGGCACATTGGATTTTGGGGTGGGTAAAATATATGTTTCTTTACTTGTCATCTTTGTATATTGTTTCCTTGAATCTTCCCTAAAAAATTGTATTATTATTAAAGTTTCTTGATTATGTAGTCATTGTTAATTGAATTCTTAATATATATAAATGTATTGATTGATGTTCATCATTAGACAACATTTTTACTTACCCTATATATGGGACCATTGACAGTACTACTATACCGATGGGATAGATGTTTATTTATCGGGCATTGTGCACAGTGTATTGTATTATAGACCCTATTTAGGAGGAGGTTAAGGTCCTATACATATAGTCTGATCAACTGTATAACTATTGACATGCTACTTAACTGCAGCCTCTGTTCATTGTTCATTGAATTTTACTAACTGTCATGGATATAGAACTTGTGGTTCACAGTATTTTCTTACAAGTGACCAATGTTATTGATTATATGATTGTTCCTATTGAACTATATTGTACTTGAAATTTGATACTGAATTCCATTGGAAACCTTATTTCTTGGCATTGATAATATTATCTTGGTATATTGTAATTTGTTATTGAATGACCTTTCTTGTGAGCACCTAGCCTCGCAATTGAGGGAATATATATTTTATTCACTGAAATTCGTCTCACCTCATTGTGGTTTATTATTTTCAGGGTTTGATAGATAGTGACGATTCCATTTCCTCTCTCTTCCTTCAAGAGTGAAATTTTCCTTATATAAGTAATGACTCCTTATTTGTATTTATGGATCTTTCTATAGTAGCTCCATGATATGTAATAATGGATTTAGTAATGACAATGTAAAATGAAGCTATGTTACTGAGATGTAATTATTACACTATATATGCAGTGTAAAGTATTGGATTAGAGAAAATGATAATAAATGTGGCATGTACATTATAGTATGGAATGAATATAGGATTAGAAGTACTATTTTATACATGTTGTGTAAATGTTGGTCATGAAGAAATGGACTTTGGGTCCTGGGAATTAGATTATAAAAATAGAATAGTTATGACAATTTTTCTGTAGAAATGCAGAATGGGGTTCTACGGGTTTAGGTGGCCTTATGTCTTCATCATACCCTAGGACAGTCATATCTCCTGAAATGGGGGATGTGATAATAATAACTATTTTAACCCTTGGTAGGAAGGGATAATGTCATTCTCATCTGGTCAGGTTCATTTTATGTTCTATTGATGAGATTGATATGTTACATGTTCACGAGACCCTTTTATATATGTTATATTTATATGCTATGAATTTCCATTGATTTATTGATCTCGTTGATATTGATTGTTTAAAATTGATTATTCTATCAGTAATTGCCTTTTCTTTTATTTACCTACAAGTTAGGCATTTGGTATACAATTTGTTGAATTAACCACTTGATCCTCCATTATTTATTTATTGAGTCACTTGTTGATTATTATTGATTATTTATTATCTACCTAGTCTGAATGTATGGTAATATATATTTGACTCATTGAGTTCACCCAATTAATGATTTAATGTTTCTCAAGTCAAGAGTAAGGTGGTTCCCAGACTTTCTTTTTCAATTAGGACCATATCACTTTTATAATATAATAGTCAAAATTTGCGTATTTTTTTTTTTAAATTATAGAAGTTTCATGATACAGTAATTAAATTAATTGGAATGTATAGAATGACATGTAAATAATGCATACAATTGTTATTTATAATGTATGGTTTATCAGGGATATGAAAAATATTTAATGATGATGATGATGAATAAATTGAGGAAATTAATTATAGAACTGTTATAATAGGTGAAGATTATAGTTCATAAAAAGAGTTATTCAGGTGTTTGTAGTCTTATGCTATTGCCACATCCTAAAATCGTCATGCTTCAAAATTGGGACGTGACAAAATCAATCTTTTCGGTTTGAAGAAATCTCAAAATAAACTAAATCATTATTATAGCCAAATTATCGATTTGATTAGATTTAGTTCTGTTTGATCCTTTTCGATTTGTCGATTTCAAATAAAAGATATTATTTTATAAACTGTCATATTTTTTATTATAAATTTAAAAAAAAACACCAATAAAGTGTCGACGATAAAAAATAAAAAATAATTTAATGTATAACACAAAACTTATTTATTTCATTAATTAACACACCCTAAACTTGTTTTTCTTAAGAATTAAATTTTTATTTATTTATTTTTAATTAATTTTCATGAATGATCATTTTTCTTAAATTTTAAATTAATGTTAGATTAAATAAAAAGTATATGGATGTACATAAAATAAAATCAAACATATTTAATTGTAATATATATATCTAAAAAACTTTGGTTCAATTTGATTTGAAACAAAAAAAAAATGTTCAAACCGCAAATAAAATCGAACATTCAATTTGTTTTATTTTTCAAACTGAAATCAACCCAAATAACTATAAAAATATCAATTTTAATTTAATTTATCCAATTTAATATAATTTACTTGATTTGATCGATTTGATTTCTACTCCTATTATCAATGGCTATAGTCAAATACTCTCATTCCAACACTTAAAAAAGAAGCGACTCCTTAGTCATACAGGTAGTTAAAGGTAACTCAACTCGAATGGACTCTAACAAATAAAAAATTAACATCAAGAAATACCAAAATAATATGTCTTAAATTTCTTTCAATATTTTTCAATTGTGTTAATAGAGTACTTAAACTAGCAACTCGACAGGAACAGTGCTCTGCTTGGTGGTTATTAAGGCACGAATCAACCTTCATGTTTTTGGAACAAGTCTAGTTATTTGAATATTAATATTAAATTCAAAATAAAATCGAAGATTAAGGGTGATATTGGTTCGATTTAATCGATTTGAAAAATTATTATAAATCAAATCAATCTCTTCGATTTAAATTTTTTTAAATCAAATCAAAAAATCATTATAACTAAATCGTTAGTTTAATTTGATTTAAATATTTTCGGTTTGTTGGTTTTAAGCTAAAAAATTTTCTATAAATCGTTATTATTTTATTATAAATTTTAGAAAAAATACTGATAAAATATTGGTATAAAAAATTTTAAAAATAGTTTAATATTGTACAATACAAAATTTATTTATTTCATTAATTAATACGCCAAAAACTTGTATTTTTTTCTTAAAAATTATACTATTTTGTATTTATCTTTAATTAATTTTCATGAATAATATTTTTATAATTTTAAACTAATATTAGATTAAAAAAAATACTTAGTTATATATAAAATAAAATTAAATATATTTTATTATAATAATAGTAAAAAACTATATATATAAGTTTGGTTTAATTCGGTTTAAAACCAATGAAAAATATTCAAATTGCAAACTAAATCAAACTTTCAATTTATTTTATTTTTTAAATAAAATAAAATTAAATAAATTACGAAATTATTAATTTCAATTTGATTTCATCGATTTGATTTCTACCTATAAAAGACCATAAATAATCTAAGAAATCAAAATTTTTATATAAGAAAAAAAAATCACTTCTATAAAATAAAAACAAATTACGTTCATGAAAGAAAAACTAGTAAATCTCATAAAAAACCTCAAAAGGAGAACTAAAAATAATACTATTAATAATAATTCAAGTCTGAAAATACATAGACTAACATATCTAAAGAGATATATATTTATTTAATAAATAATTAAAAAAAAAAATCACTACCAAGCAAAAGAGAAATTTGGCAGAAAAAACTTAAGAGAGAATCAGAGAAAAAAAAAAAAAAAGGAGGCGAGAAGTTAATGCTATAAATTTAAATAAAAACGAATGATAATAATTCAAATTTTTGTTAAATTATTAATTTTAATAAAAAATTTAAAATTATATTTGACCAATTTCAATAGGATTAAATCAAATAAACTCATAATTCAATTTTAAAAGTTTAATGAACCATAAAATTATACTTTTCCATTTTCATATTCCACTCCTTTCAAAGAGTAATTTGAAATTATAATACAAGTTAATTTTACTAATAACCTAAAAAGTAAAAGAGAATAGTGATTCAACGCTGCCTCATGAACTATTGTTGATTTTAAATCAAGTAATATAAAACATTATTTAAATTTAATAATTTATAAAAAAATTTAAAGGTGTTTATTCTATAGACAATTAAAACTAAAAATAACATAATTTAATAAGTACTTAGATTTTAATATTAAAAAATTATTTTACTTTTATACCATAAAATTTAGGCATACAAGAGGATTTTTGTGGATGTTTAACAAAAAAGTTTAATGCAATTGTTAATTTTTTAATTTTTAATATTAAATAGTTATGAAATAGTCAAATAATTACTGTTTATAAAAATTCTAATTTAAATTTTTTTAAAAAGACTCATACTTATTTAAATAAAAAAACTAAATTATTTTTTTAAAATTAATATTTAAATAAAAAAATAAATATTAATATTTATTCTTAATTATCATTAAACATATTAATAACTACCAGCTAATAATAATTTTACTAAGCAGTTATAACAATCTAACTATTAGGTAACAGTTATTAACTAACAACAAACAACTATCAGCTATTTAAATAAAAAAACTAAATTATTTTTTTAAAATTAATATTTAAATAAAAAAAAAAATATTAATATTTATTCTTAATTATCATTAAACATATTAACAACTAATGGTTAATAATAATTTTACTAAGCAGTTATAACAATCTAACTATTAGGTAACAGTTATTAACTAACAACAAACAACTATCAGTTATTTAAATAAAAAAATTAAATTATTTTTTTAAAATTAATATTTAAATAAAAAAATAAATATTAATATTTATTCTTAATTATCATTAAACATATTAACAACTAATGGCTAATAATAATTTTACTAAGCAGTTATAACAATCTAATTATTAGATAACAGTTATTAACTAATAACAAACAACTATCAGTTACCATATAGTACGAATAACTAAACCAATCAAACAGCTCCAAGCCAGTAACAAAACCAAACAACCTTCAGACAACTTACATTAAGCCAAACATCACATAAACAATTTCATCAATCTTTTCTCCAACCTGGGAAAGGAAACTTATTAAAATTAAAGTTTGAATTACCATTTCTATTAAGAAATGACATCTTACAAGAGAATGAAAGAAATGCTATTAAAAATGGAGGAAAAGTTCTTCCAATTGTTTCCCTCCCAAGTGTTGAATGATATTATGTCTTCCAAACAAAAGTTGCAAAACCATAGTTCTAATGTGTTTGGAAGCCTAATTCTGCCCAAAAGTCTCCCCCCCAATAGCCATCTTCATGTAATTGATCTTCTGCACTTTGCGGCCTGGAGATTCATCCACCGGTTCTCTCTTACATCCATTATGTGTTCATTAAGGAACTACCTGGACATCATCACCTAGGAAGAGAAGAGCACGGAAATTCAAACACGAATCGCCTAGCAGGAAAAGAAAAAGGGAGTGAATCAGAAGACTGAAACAAATCCATAATGTCAAGTCCATACTAATGCCAATGAACTGGAAGACCAATATTAATCAACTGACAGGTTAGCGAATACTTCAAGAATAATAAAATGCCAACAAAAAACAACACCGCACTGATTAACAAATGTACCCAATTTAAATCTTTTCAGTTCATTCCCTCATATTTATTGGTCAAGTCAGACTACATGATACATACTGAAGGACCCAATACACGTAATGAAAATGAATAAAACTATAGTGGATCTGTCTATTGATTATCTAAATATGCATCAAAGCACATGGAGCAAAAGTAGAGCCACTAACTTAACACTCAAGTCAGGATACCAAAACCACCATAGACACGTGTAGGGATATGCTAATCATTTGATAGAAAAATACACTGCAAAACATGCACTTTTAATTCCTATAGACAGCTCGAAGGTCGGGGAGAAAAAAAAAAAAAAAAAAAGACAATGGAAAAACTTAGATACAGAATTCCACCACAAAGCGCTAATTGATACTCAAATCTTCTTGGACGGCACAGCACAACTAGCTCAAAGAGAAGAACCAGGATGGAAGCAGAATGGGTCTAGAATTTTGTGTTTACCGGGAAAAAAAATGGAAAATCACAATCATGAGTCTGTAACAGGTAGAAGTAGAACCACTGGTTTGAGAGCAATACTAATTCGAAAATAGATACAAATATTCCCTAGAAAATTTTCGTACAACATACAAATACCCAAAAAGGAAGAATTTTTAAAGCAAAACCTAAGGCCTTGGAGGTGGGAATGGCATACTAAATATAACTGCTGGGGGGCAAAGAAATTCAAAATTGCCTCAGAAATATGTAGAACAAGAGTAGGAAGACTATTAATTTCAAAAACATAAAAGCCAGAAAAGCAGGAAAGGCAAATTTGTCAATTTGGCTCTAGCAAGTGATACCAAAAATGGGTTTTAGCATTGCTTTATATTCTCACAAAATGAGGCCAGCTTGACCAAAATGACTCTCAGTTATGCTTTATGACTCTCAGTTATGCTTTCTGAATCCAAAATCAATTCCTAATGGATATTTTTAATTCTTCATTATCTGGGAAAGGAATCAACAATTTAACACAACTGAAAGAAAGTCTGTCAGTTTCTCTAACAACAAAAGAAAATTTGCACATTCAATATGAGAGACAACTCTTCAGCAAAGAAGGAAACATGATAAGAGGCATGAAAAATCAAATTTCAGTCCAATAGAAAAACAAAGAGATGAAAAGGGAAGTCCAGGGGTGAAGATGAAACATAATAAAAAAATTTATAACCTATTTCACAAAAATATGAAAACATCAGGATTGGGAATTACAACCATTTGCATATGAATATAGAATGAAGAAACATTATCATGACTTCAAAGTAGAAATGAAATGAACATACCAACATTTCTAGGAGCAAGAGCAAGTCTTTCAGTGCATTATACAAGACTGATAACAGGTCAAACTTAAGGATATATGAAGTGTTATTTTATGAAATAATAGTCAAGTTTGTGAATTGTTACTTTTATCATATTATTCTTCAATACTCCATCTAGATATTATCCTATTCACGAGCTAAAAACAAAGAATCAAATGGCTTATCCTAAATGCTTGTTTGATGTTATTTCCAACTAACTTATGCCAAACCACTCAGGGTTACACTATCAGAGCATAATCACTAAACGCCATATCATATACCTTAAAAATTAAACATTCAGTAATTCAAATCATAAATAAAGAGTATTCATATAATCTGAAAATTAAGAATCAATTAGGCGTACCTGTGCTTACTCTGTCCAGTTCCCAATAATAGAATCCAACAATTCCCTCACTTTCTTAACGCCCTCACCATTATCATCTTCAAAACAAGCACATAAAGCCTCAGTCAACCCCAGTGCCTCCCCTACCCTAGCCTCCCTCAACAAACTTCTATAAACCCTTCTCTTCAACCCACCTCCAGGCACAAAACCCACACCCACCATGTCCCGCAAAATCCTCAAACCCTCAAGAATCAAACCAAACTGACAAAACCCATTAACCATAACCTCATAAACAGTCTTTTCAACTTTACATGGAGACCCAGGCCTATGCATCCATTGGTACACTTTCAAGGCCTCTTTGGGTCTTTTCTTTTTAACATACGAGATAATAAGCATAGTAGTGATAGAAGTGAGATGAGAATGTGCTTGTGGGATGTGTCTAAGAATGGTGAGGAGTGACATGGATTTGGCCATGTCAGGTTGCGAAGTGAGACAGTGAATGAGAATGGAAAAAGAAATGGACTTTTGAGGTGGGTTTGTGAGAAGAGATGTTGTGGTTAGGTGGATTGCAGTGGTGAGATGGTCTGAGAGACATAGGCGTGGAATTAGGAGATTTATTTTGGTTAGTTCTTGTTGGGTTAATGCTAGTTTTGAATTGGTGGGTTTTTGTATTTCATTTAAAAAAGATGATGATGATGATGAATAGAATTGATGCAGAAAATGATGGAATTGGATGGCAATGGACTTTGATGGATAGGAGAGCAACTGAAGATGGCGTCGTGCTTGTTCGAGGGATTTCATTTTCGTCTATGAAATTACATTCCAGCCATGAAATTCTGCTCTTTTTCAGTACTGTATGGCTGATTGCTGTTTCTGTCTAATACTACTAATTATATTTTAAAAATGTTCAGACGAAAAGCTCTCGTAGCTCAGTTGGTTAGAGCACCCGTTTAGTAAGCGGGAGGTCTTCAGTTCGACTCTCAACGAGAGCAAAATTTATATCTTTACCCATAATCCCATTCCAGTGATCTGGTCCCATTTAATTTTTTTTTTCAAATAATTTTCTTTAATAAACCATAAATTTTATTTAAATCATTTAAGAATACATAACTATCCTGTCCCATTTAATTTTTTTTTTCATATAATTTTCTTTAATAAACCATAAAATTTTATTTAAATCGTTTAAGAATACGTAACTTTTTCCTTTAATGAATATTATATCCACCATTTCCAAATCTAATCTAGTATTAGAACTAATAAAAGCAAAATCACATAAAATTAGAGGTTGAATTAGAATCAAACTAGAATTAAATTAAGATTAATTAATTAATATTTTATAATATAAAATAACATAAATTTTATTATATATATTTAAAATAAATATAATATATATTATAATTAATAATTAATTTAAATTATGGTGTATATATATAATTAATTAAATTTATATTTGGTGAAACTTAGAAGAAGCAAGTTGATATGCGTCGTTTTTCCTCTAATTTTTTAACATTTCCAAGTAAATAACTATTTAACATTGACTTTATTAGTAATATATTAGTAAAATTATGATAGTTAGAAGAAATTTAGAAATTATTAAAATTATTTGAAGATATTGCATGATGTAGATAATAAAGTGGCAATGCACTTGAAGAGACTTGTTAAGAAAGATTTTATAATTAAGGTAAATTACAAGTCATTATAATTTTATACACTACACACGTACAAAAATTTATGTTAGGATGTGAACTGAAATTTATGCTTCTCTTTCGAAAATTTTTGCATTTGTTTTTTATTGCATCATTTGTAAAAAAAAATATATTACATCCGTTTAAAAAAGATAGGTCTGTTTTTATTTTCACACAAATTAAGAAAATTAATTAATTTAATTAAAATAATTATTTTTATTTTATATTTTTTACAAATGCTCTTCATTTATATTAATAAATAATTATTTTGAAAATAATTATTATTTAATTTTTTAATAATTATACAAATTAATAAAGTTTCGTTACTAATAAAATTTCATTTAATGTTAAGTCTCACTACTTATAAAATTATAACTTTTAAATTTCTAATTTAGTTTCATCATAAAAAAAAATTTATTTAATTTTAACATGTATTGTTTAATCTAATATGTAATTAATTATTTTTTTGATAAAAATATAATATAGTAAAATATTAAATAGGGAATATATTAGTAAATTAATATATCAACTACTGTATAGAAAAAAAAAAAAAAAACTATAATTTCAGATGAATGAAAAAGGAAAGTAAGCCTATATTTTCTATATGAAGATATATTATTTTATATGTAAAAGATAAATGAATGTTATTATTATTATTATTATATATTAACCAGTTTTCACCTTTGCAATTATCAGGACACCAATAAATCTTCAATTTAGTGAATGTTGGCTGCATAAAAGTTAATAAAAATAAATTAATTCAATTCAAATCAAAAATCATAATTTTATTATCAGTATGATTCGGATTAATTTAAAAAGATTATTAAACCAATTTTTTTTATTTGATTATAGTTTGAATATATAAAAAATTGACTAAAATTAAACCTAATTGAAATATATTAAAATCATATATTTTGATTTGTATTAACCTTTATATTAAATTTTGAATTTTTTTTATTTTTTTAAGTTGATTTTATTATATAATATAAAATTTTCATCTATTTAAAATATAATTATTTTGATTTTAATTTTTCATAAATATATTTAAAATATAATTTCATGTTAAAAAAAATTTAATTTATATTATATTTATTTTTAATATTTTTATCTTATAATTAAAACTGATTAAACTAAGTATTCAAATTAAAATTTAAGAATATTAATTTTAATAATTTTTAGTCTTATTTAATTTAGATATTATTTAAATTATTTACAAATTAATATGATTAATTTGATTAAAATTATTTACTTTAAATCGATGAATTGAATCATAAACACCCATAAGTGAATGTATGTGGCAGGTATTTTTTTTAGTACATCATTAAGGAGATGTATTTTGTACTTAAAAGTCAACAGTTGATGTTAGATATTTTAATGGCTGACGATGATTGTTGCTTAATTAATAATAGAAATGAAATTTGACCCCCAAAAAAAAAGTCAGGGTTGCATAATTATTGGGTATATTAAATAATCTTAACATATATTTTAATATAAATTCTAATAGATAATAAATTTTTATAGTGGGCCTAATGGGCATGGTTTAACCATATTGTAAACCTATATATATGCTAGCTGGGAGCAACATACTAGATATTCCAAATTAGATATTTAAGGTATAATGTTTTAAGTAATCGCATATTACTTGACCTAAAACTCTAACAATATTGAAGTATTAGATTTTCTAATTTTTGAATTCAAGTTTTCTTGTTCTAATTTGAATTCAAGTTTGT
The DNA here is from genome assembly GCA_948193065.1 of Aleurites moluccanus. Taxonomy (NCBI): domain Eukaryota; kingdom Viridiplantae; phylum Streptophyta; class Magnoliopsida; order Malpighiales; family Euphorbiaceae; genus Aleurites; species Aleurites moluccanus. Next base: position 1,852 of record CANXYC012500789.1, on the reverse strand, counting down.
TGTTCTTGATTCAAGTTCTAATTTGATTAATTAAATAATCAAATTTATTATTTTTGATCCAAGTTATTGATTAAATAAGAAAAAATAGAGAGTTTGGTAGTTGAAAAAAAAAATTGGAATCAAGCTCGTGCAACAGTGGTGATTTGGAATCAGGCAACAATAGTGAAAGCACCCAGCAACGAGATCAGTGGCGCAGAGGAGATTTGAAACTAATTCGGTTCGAATCACTGGTTTGGTTCGAGTCATCAGTTCAGTTCAAATCATCGGTCTGATTCAATTAGTTTGATTCAATGATTGGTTTGATTTTATCATTTTGATTCAATTGGTTTGATTCAATGATTGATTTGATTCATCGATTCGATTCAATTGGTTTGATTCAATGATAAGTTCAATTCAATTGGTTTGATTCAATGATTGGTTCGATTCAAATAATTGATCTGATTCAATTACTGGTTTGATTCAATTGGTTCAATTCAGGTGCACTTGTTCTAACTTTTTCTTCTATGTAATTTTTGCTATTTAATTGTCTATTTAAATATATAGAAGAATGGATAAACGTGTTTCGATTGAGATGGTCAAATTGGAAACGTTTAGTGGATCTAAATTTAATTCCTGGAAGCGAAAAACTCAATTTGGACTGAAATATTAAAATATATTCTACACTGTTTTGAGTACCTTTGCTGATACAATGGAGGATGTTGATAAATTTCAATGGAACAAGGATGATGATTTCTGCAAAGACAATCTATTGAATTGTCTTTCTGATCGGTTGACAGAAGTTTTTAACAAATATAACACTACTCAAGAAATATGGGATAATTTAGATGCTTAATTTAGAAAGGAGGAGGAATTGTAAAACATTCACATAGTTGACAAATTCATGGATTTCAAATTTAATGAAGATATGGAAATCACTTCTCAAGTAACTGATCTAGAAAATCTGAGATATAAATTAAATAATGAAAATATCATCATCTGTGATGCCTTCTTAGTTGGGGTAATAATTTACAAACTACCTTCTGCATAGCACACTTTTAAAACTGAAATGTATAGGAAAAAGGTGCAAGTGAGACTGGATGATCTCAAACGATTCATCAGAATCGAAGATGAGAACAAAGCTATAAATAACTTGGAAATTGTCAGACAACAACAGTCGGCTGCTAACACAATCACATATTCCAAGAAATTTTATAGTAGATCCAAATTGACCAAAAATGAATCCCCCTGGTTGGAGGCCAAAAAGACCATTTCTAAGAAGAAAAGGGCCAAGTGCCACAACTGTGGGAAATGGGGTCATTTCATTGCAGAATGTAAGGCTCCTATAAAAAACTAAATCTAACACACCAAATAAAGAAGCAAATATGATAGTACATAATACTGAGCCTCAGAATTTTATTGCTATGATCTAAAAAAGTGAAAAGGCCAGTACTTCTTCAGAATGGTGGTTAGATACAGAAGCCACATGTCATGTTTGTAAAAACAAAATGCAACGTGATGATGTTACTGAAGTCAACGAGACTATCGTGGTGGCTAGTGGAGACAAAGAAGTAGTGACTCACACTGGTACAACAAATATAGCATTCTCTTCAGGTAAAATTATAACTCTCAAAAATGTTAAAGTAGTTTCATCTATCTTAAAAAATTTAATTTCTATCAGTCTTTTAGATATTGCTAGCATGAACACTTTAATTTCTAATGGTAGAGTAACGTTATCTGTTAACTCTTGTTATTTTGGATGTGCTTATTTGGTAGGTGGTATGTATAGACTGAGTTTAGCAAATGAAACAGTTAGCCATGTTAGTTCAAATTTAATTGATCCAAAAATATTGCATAATCGATTAGGACATGTGAA
>CANXYC012499213.1:0-22678 GCA_948193065.1 Aleurites moluccanus | reverse complement strand
CCCCCCCCCCCCCCCCCCCCCCCCCCCCCCCCCCCCCCCCCCCCCCCCCCCCCCCCCCCCCCCCCCCCCCCCCCCCCCCGCGCATATGAGTTAAAAGAAATCCGATACAATTTAAAACTTATATGCAATATACTAAATTTAATGCATAATAAGTAAATAAGAGAGTTAAAGGATAGAAATCGATCAACCAATTATAGTGATTCGAAGTACAACGGCTCTCCTACATCCTTCTTTTTCTCAAAATCCACTGATTTTAAGGTTCTACTATGAATGAGTTTGTGCCCAACACTTTCACCCTTAGTTTCTCCAAGATTTCGCCCTTTACAATAAATTGAATGGATTTCACCCAACTCAAAATTAATACAACGATTTGAGATTTTTCAAATCTCTCTAGACTTATTACAAGTTGTTACAAAGATATAATTTAAAAGCAATAGCTCACAAATATTGAACACAAAGAATTGAAGTGACAAAGTATTCAAAAACAAAGTATGAAGGATTTCAAAGATTAAAGTTTGAATTTCACTTGATGGCAATGTAAATTTCTTGATTTTCACTTTAAATCTTCACACTTATATAGGGTTGATCTTTAGTGTAATAAATGTAACCGTTATGATACGAAGTGACTAGTCTTCCCACTTAGAATATTATGCAACAGCTAGAAAATCATCCTACATTTCATCTGACATCGATAGGTAACATCCGTTACTAGTGAGGTAATGTTTGTTACTTGTTGATAACATCGATTAAGATTAATGAAATGAGCATGAAAATTTCTTCTATCCAAAAGCTTTACTTTTAGTCTTGATAGGTAACATTTATTACTTTATAGTTAATCAGCATTCCACCATTGTAACATTGGTGAATAAAAAAATCTGTTTGTGTGAATAGTGCTTTTAATTTTCCTTGATTTGTAATGTTTGTTACCTGAAGGTAACGATCATTCCTTTATATGTCTTATTCAAATCCCTTAGTTCTGATAAAGTAGCCATTAATATTTGAATTCTATCACAGAATAATGAGTATTTCTCCTATGTAATGTGTATTATAATTATTAACCAGTGTTCCTAATTTGGAACGAGTATTATTTATAAAATAACAAGAAACTTTTTAACATAACATTTTAAATGAATAATTAATTTAATACTTAAGTTAGAAAATTATCAAACACATCTGGAGACAACAACCTACAAGAAAAGGGAAAAGAAAAGAAAACAAGCATTAGATGGTCAAGCCTTCAACCTGACATAGGCCCTCCAATGCTTAAGTCAATAACTATTGAATTGAAGGGAGTGGGTGTCAACATTTTTTATTAGTAAATTTGTGTCTTGTCATACTTTAAATAAACAATGGAATGACACTTTTATAGATTTAACTATCAGAATTGGAGTCTTATAGTTTGACCTGAATTTTGTCCCCCATAAATATCAAGAATTGCACATCCACACTTATGGGAAAAACTTGAAGGAGTTGATAGGATAAACTCTCCTCGTATATAGAGCGAGATCGTTTAGTAATGAGACAAAATATTACTAAAGCAAGATGACTTTAGCGAAATACTGGTTGTCGAGACCATCGCTGAATTGCAAGAAGCAAATTAATTTTCGGTAGTCTCTTTGGTTTGCTTGTCGTTAACAGCTTGGCCTTGGCCATTTTTGAATATATGACATCTACTATTTATAGCTCTAGCCTATCTTAAATTTGGTCTTGATGGCCCAGTTAGAATAATTAAATTTAGTCCTTATCAATAATGATAATGAAAATTGATATTAGCTTGCAAAAATCATGGTCTATTTCTAGGCAAAATAATATAGTACAAATATATAATTGTGCAAGTCAAACTCTAAAATTAATAATGAAAATCTAAAATTATGTAAATATTTCTTCTTTAATTTGATCATAAATAAATCTTGGATGTATTTTCTAGATCTGAGATTGTTTGTTTGATTAGATAATTTATTAATGAAAGTTAATTATTTATAAAAATAAATTAATTAAAGACATTTAATTAAAAAAAATTCATTAACTATTTAGCGACGAATATTTATTATTAAAAAATTAATTAAATCAAAATAGTGAAAGATTAACAAGAAAAATTAAAAGTAATAATAATAAATTCTAAAAATTAATGATGGTTAATGAAGAAAACAGATATAGCTAATTTTAGCGACAAATATTTTACATGACAGAAAATCCATCACTCAATAACAGATTTTTTTTTTGTCAATAAATCACTTAAGCGATGAAAATCACGCTTATCCTAGTAATGTAGATCGCGTAATGGAGAATAATTTGTATTATGATTATTAAATTATAAATCAAATTTTAATTTGGTCATATAAATAATGTTTTTATTATTAAAATTACTAAACGAATTATAAATATTTATTATAATTTTTAGATAAAATTACAGTTAGATTTATTGACATGGCGAGAAACAATCCAATTAGATGCTAACTCATAAAAAAAAAAAAAATATCTCATCAATTTAACCTATGATCACTAAACTATATATTAAATTCTAATATGATCATATATATAATTTTTTCATTATTATAAGCGCTAAACAATCTTGATAATTTTATTATAATTTTCAAACCAACTTAACTTTTAATTTGAAAACAACTTAAAAATTCAAATATGAAAAATCTAATCAATTTATTTTTTAATTAAAATTAAAATTTATAACACATTAAAAATATAATTTAATAATAAAATATATATTCATATGAATAATATATTCATATTTAATTCATCTTCTTAATACTAAAAATAAATAAAATTCACAATTATATAAATTATATCAATATTATAAAATCAAATTATTATTATTTGATTTTAATTTATTATAAATTAAATGTCAAAAATATAAAAATTTATCATGTCTAATTATTTTTTCTACAATGAAATTGGAATAAAATTTTCGAGTTGTGACTGATATATTTATTAATTACCATTTATTTTTTTATTATTTTTTCTTCCAAACGTAAGACTCTTACATGTGACTTTTTATCATTTATTAATTAATGATATATTATTTAATAAAATTAAAATAATTTTTTAATTTTTATTTAAAAAATATTTTTCAATTTTATTAACGATTTTTTAATCAGTGCCTTTAAAAATTGAAAATTCAAATAATAGTAAATAAATAAATTTAAAAATAAAATAAATGAGCGAAAAGTAGATATTCTGACCTATTATTTGATATGGTAGCGATTATAATAAAATATAACTCTATTAAAATATTTTTTTTTTCTCATCCAATTTATTTTTATGTTAATTTATTTATATTTTTTTAATATAATTATATTTTATATAAAATAACCATTGTTGATCAATGGCCTTGGAGCATTCATTGGAAATTAACCTGAAAATTATAATATAATTATCAAATTTGTTTAGTAACTATAATAATGAAAAAATACATATGTGACCATATTAAAATTTAGCATATAATTCAATGATTATGAATTAAGCTAATGTTTATTGTTTATGTGATATTTTTTTTATAAGTTAACATCTGATTAGGTTATTTATCGACCACACTAATAAATTCGATCGAAATTTTGATTAAAAATTGTAATAGAATTTTTTAATTTGTTTAGTGATTTTAATAATGAAAAAATTACATATATAATTATATTAAAATTTAATTTATAATTTAGTTACTATGAATTCAAATTACCCATGGAAGTGTAGTTAAAGTGGAGGGTGAAGGTTAAATTGTTGTCCAAACAAAAGGAGTCAAAATGATTTTTGATGTTTTCTTTACACTATGCTTAGATCAAAATTTGTTAAGTGTAGCTCATACGCAGGAATCTGAACAAAAAATAGCTAATAAAAATTGTCAAATCTAATTATAATACATTGTAATCATATGAATTGATAATTGGTATTATTGTAAAAAGAAAGTGTTTGTCCCAGATAGAGAGGAAATGTTCTTATCTAAGTCAACTCCAGCCATAATAACTTCTAATGATTAAAAAAAATTATTTATGTAATTGTTTGTTTGATTGGTTGGGTTTAGTTCAAATACAAAAAATTTTTACAAATTAATTTTATTAAAATTTATAAATTTTATTAATTAATTTAACATATTAACTCAAATTGAAATCATAAAAATTATTATATATTAGAAATTATTAATTTATCAAAAATTAATTTATAAAAATTTTATTATATTAAAGGATTTTAGATAATAAATTTTGAATAATCCATTAATTTACTATAAATTTTGATTTAGCATAATATAGGACCAATTCGTAAATTTCAACAACTCTCAATTTCAGGATTTTCATTTTAAAGAAATGATTTTATAAATTCAATTTCATGGAACTTACTGGCATGCTAAACAATTAAGATTGTATAAACCTATGGAGTAAAAAACAAATTCTAGTTCTTAACTCTATAAATTTTTACAAATTTCATATATCATAAAATTTTCATTTGATATATGATCCGTAAATTTGGATCCAAGACTTCATAAACCATGAAATTGTTAAAAAATTATAGAATTAAAAATTTAGGTTATTAATTTCATAAATTTATATAATTTTATTTATTTTAATATATATATTAAATTCATGAAATTAAAAAATATTTTTAAAATAAAAAAAAAATAGTTCATAAAATCTCATATATTAAAACAAGAGATTTCACAAAATCTCACATATTTTCATAACCTCACAAAATAAGCAATTTTGATAAATAAGAGATTTTAAACAATATATATAATTATTTTGCTTTTGTTGTGCCAAACGATGCTTTTACTGTACCAGTCAAGAATTTATACCAAATCCATTATTATTTAAAATATCACATCTAAAATCCAACCACTGAAACATAGCCTAAGGCATTAGGTTTATTAGAAAGCACTTACACTTGGCACGTAAAGATCTAAGAGTAAGAAACAGCCTATACCCAGACCTAGTAATTTTTAAGTAGATTTAATTCATTAATTAATAATAATTTCACGTATTAATTATAGTATATATTTTATAATTTAAATAATTAATTATTATATTAATTTTATAAATTTTTAAAAAAATTTTAAAAAAAATTTCATTGTACTAAAAATAAATTTTATTAATATTTTTTTAAATTTAATATTTATAATTATCGAATAATTTAATTGATTAATAAATTATACTATTAATTTTATAAGGTAATTAAACTCATTAAATTTAATATATATATATTTGTGATTTAAAATTTTATTTTAATTATTATTTAATATATTTGTTAATTAATGTGTATTAATTTATTTATTTTATATAAATATAATTTACTTATTATATTTTTAATATATAATATAATTATAATATATATTATATTTATTACATATTTAATTTAATTATAATTTAACTCTTATTAAATTTTTTTTAATGATAAAATTATCTAAATATTAAAAAATTAAAAGACAAGATAACTAGTATGATGCGTGAGTTAAATTTTTTTCATATAATAATATATAATTAAAAAATATTTTTTATAATTTTATATAAAATTAATAATAATTAATTTTATTTTTATAATAATTAATTATTATTATATTACTATTTCAAATTTAATTGAATTATTTCTCTATTATATAATAAAAAAGATAAATTAATATATAATTTTTTATTATATAATATTAAATGTAATTATTTTTTATTTTATCCCAGTTTAATTTTAGTTGAACCTCTAATTCTTCTACCATATGCTTTCACAAGTTCTGCTTTCACAATTTCTTTGACCGCTCAGGTTCTGAGAGCATTGATACAAATGATCTGAACACTTTTCCCCAAAACAGAAAAACAAAATAAAAGGACTTCTTGAGCTCCAGAAAAAACGAAGGCTGCTAGCAGAAATAATATCTTATGTTTCACTAGCTGTGCATACTCCAATTTTTGGAGTGCTTATGACAACGTAAATGGAAGACAATAAAGGTACAGCCTAAAACATTTTTCCTATTAGATTGTTGTATGACCCCACATGTAACCTAAAGATGTAACATTGACCAAAACATGGGAAAAAAAAAGAATGATACTTGACCTAGTTTAAGCCTTCAAGGTATGAACCTTAAATTTCCATTTTTTGCAATTTAATACCATACTTACAACTTAGAATTTGAAGTCCAAGCAAGAACAAGCAGACAACCTTCCAAGCTCATCGATGAAAGAAGTTTCTCCAAGCCATATTGGAAATCCCTTGCTCCTTAATTGGGATTTTTCAATGCTAAAAGACTAATCTGACTGTCGTCTTCTCTTAGGTTCAGGCTCACCCAACTGTAACGACACATATATCTCCTCATCAGAGCCATTATTTAATGCTGAGAGGCCTTTCAATTCTGCATTTCCCTGTTGGCTTTTATCATGAACAGGAGACCTCCCTGTGAAACTTGGAATGAACAGGTGTTCCACATTGGGACCTGGTTCTACCCCATCTTCTATATGAAACTCGCTGTCAATAAAAGGTCTAGTAAGTCCTTGCTGGGACTCTCCAACTAAAACTTGACCAATATTTAAATTTAGAGGCTCAGAGTTTTCTTCAATTCGATCTCTTGATGGAACCCAGTCAGGAGGAGATGACTCCCCGACTGTAGAATCTAATACTGCCGCTGACAAATTTCTTTGCTCTTGCACTGCAGCTATATTAAACCAAAAAAAAAACTAATCAGAAAGCATCGGAAGATAAAACAAAACACAGCAATTATTACTGAAAAAAGACAAGCAGATGGATCTTTTTGCTCTTCCACTTATCCATTCTTCTAAATTTCACAGCAGGCTCTCTCTTTAACAGCAGGTCAGTTCGGTGTCAAAATAACATTTTGATGGATATATAGCATTGACAAACAAACAAGTCAACTCCATTAGGTTCAGTTTTTTTCTCGAAAGATAGGCATCTTACAATTGTATTTCTGCTTTTTCACTTCTTCCGCTAAACAAAACTATCAGGATCATTGTTAAAAAAAACTTGGGCTAGAAAACCTTTAATAATGAAATGTTTAAGTCTTGGCAAGTATAAAGTTTCTACTTTTCAGAGCAACAAAGTATTGCTTTTGCTTCTTTGCTTTTCAATATCTAAAGGTAACTTCACAGAAGGTAACAAACATTTTCCTTTTGTTACTTCCTTTTCCTCTACCTTTTCTGGTTTACATTCAGGAGGAAAAGATACTTTCCTGATTTTAATCGACAAATGCCAAAATGTACAGCCAGCTACTCGACTTGTCTGGTAGGCATACAATAGAATTATAATATTACAATTTATGACTAAACAGGATTTGGTGAAAATATTCATGTGGGAACAATCCCTATGTCATTTATATGATCTGATAATCAACAATCAAAATATGCACACCATCAAGAGGAAAATTCATCGTGTTAATATATCATGTGTTAATATCCTTAACACAACATGCAAGACAAAGCAAACACATTGGACTCTTCAAGATTACCAAATACCAAAGTGCTGTAGAAAAAGAAAAAGTAACAGCTTCTAACATACAAACCTAGAAGCCCTTTGTTGGTTGTGATGAGATCAAGTTCAAGGAGGTCCAGTAAGCGCCCAAGATCAACTCCACTAGTCCAGTTTTCTGGGGGTTGGCCAACTTTTAGCTTCAACCTACCTCGATTAGCTGTCCCACCCCAAATTATCCCAACTGGTCGTGGCTTTTCACCATTCTGACCCGTCAACATAATGAGGCTTCCACTATCACCTTCAAGATCAAATGGCTGCTGGTTATCTCCAACAACAAGAAAGTCAGTAAAAAAACAAATTCCTTTTTCATCATTATATTCCAGAGCATAGGCCATTATGGTTCCAGTAGTCAAGCCAGAGCTTCTTCCAACTTTGACAACCTGTCTTCCAATGAGACTGTTAATTGGAGATTGCAAATCAATTTTATGGACATCACCAATCTCACCTACACCTTTCACAGATGTAATCACATTGCTCATGTGAAAATCTTTTGCAAAAGGAATGAAGGCCCCATCTGCTCGCACAAATGTTTCTGTAGGAGCACAAAATCGTAATGGGCATGAGTAGCATCAGGAAACCATGAAAAACAATTAGCACAATTAAAACAAGCGTGATAATCATGCTTCAGCATACCATCCAAACAGACAGTAAGCAAATCTAAATACTAGGTAACAATATTCAAACCAAGTATATTCAAGCAGGAGAAACCGTTACAGTGTTAATAATTGTAAGGATGAAAAATGAAATATCAGCACTGATCCTACTCTCAAGAGGACCTGCTAAGCATTTATTTTGTAGTTTCCTTTTGACCTTCTTACTTCTCTTATTTGTTCTTTAATTTGTTTACATTCATCGGGTAATATCTTATTCTTAAGTTACAGACTCCATTGAGTTTGACCTAATCAACCTTAAATCCAAGCCAGTAATATCCCCTGCCCAATGATCTCAAAAACCTATACAAATTAAATGAACAGCTGTCAAGAAATTCAAGAGAAGTAAAGGTGATCATATATTATTGGAACGTTGGTTTTAAAATCCTACTCTAGTGTTGACAGTTTTACAGTATACAAGTATAGAGTTCCTCCCAGATTGAAAGAATACAAACTACTTTTGACAGTTGAGTTACAACTGGAGATGCAAAGTAGAAATTACACTGATATGCTAATATCTGCCATAAAAAACAAGATTTTACATTTGACTTGGATGTCTGTGGCACAAGTTACTCTTCCGATATAGTGTACTTGTAAACGCTAATGCCCTAGACAGACACATAATTTTGGTTCAGAGCTCAATCAACCTAAGCCTAATTGATTATAACAATAGTGGGAACTCAACAAGCCTGCAAGACTTCTTCCATTGAAAATTTCTCAATAATGTGCTGTAAAGCAAACAGTGGCAAACATTCGCATCACCTAAAAAATTATATAGGATAAAAAAATGATATGCATCTATGCCAAAACGAAATGCTAATTATTTGGTGATCTATGGTTGTTCCATGGTTGTTTAATGATCTATGATTACATCAAAACCGTAGTTTCATATTCATCATGTTCCAACACATGCCCAATAACAATTATCCAAGACATGACAAAAGGATCAGCTTTGCAGTATGAAGTTGCAAATACTGGAAAGTCATTATCCTAAGGTAGATCACATAAAATTATTGTCCAGAAAAGGTAAAAACTCCTAGCTCCTTGTCACATATTATAGAAGGAAATTAAAGAGGAAAAGTAGTCCTTAATTGATTGTAGCTAAAAAGAATAAAAGTAATAGTAATAAGCTAGTGTTAGTACAGCTGGAAGTAGTTACAGCTACTGTTCGTACAACTGGAAGTAGTTAAGAGGAAAGTTGTTAAGCTTCTATGCAGGAATCTAGGAATTCAGTTAGGGTTTGTTAAGTAGTTAGGCTGTTTAGTTGTAACTGAAGTCACAGATAAATAACCAACTCTAATCAGCTGTATAAAAGGCTAAGCTCAGCACATTCATGTAATCATTCAAGCTATTCAATAAACATCATTCTCTCTTCTAAAATCTCTCTCTAATATTTCTCTCTCTACTCTCAATTCTTCTGTTTCTTCCTGATTCTCTCTGTTTCTTCCTATTCATTTCTCTAAAATCCCTAATTCTCCCAATAGTTAAACTGTTAGGGCCAATTAAACCCTAATATTTGGTATCAGTGCAGCTATGTGAGGGGAATTCATTCAGAATTAGCCTTCTAAAGCTGTGTCATCATGACTAAATCCATAGTGGTAAACAATGGAGGAGGAAAGGCAGAATTAGAGGAGCAGTTTCAAGTCTTTCAAGAAGCTACTCTGAAGAATATGGCAGAACTCAGAGAATTTAAAGATGAAGTAAGGCTAAACAATAACAAAAACAATGAAAAGTTTGAAGAATTAAGAGGATTAAAGAGCAGACTAGCACTTGAGAAGGGAAAGGAAATAGCCATTAGCCAGCAACAAGGAAGGAGGAGAACCGAGGATTAGCAAAGTCTGTCAATGATGAAAGAGGCTTGCTTCCAAATCCTCCTGGAGGTTGGGTGAGTGACACAAGTACCTCTGCATTTCAAGAACAGGCAAGGCCTTCAGATCCAAGAATGGCAACTACTTTCTCTGGAGGTGAAAGTCTTTTCTGTCCAAAAATCAAACTGGTAACCTTCGAGGGAGAGGAACCAAGAACCTGGCTAAAGAAATGTATCAAATACTTTGACATAAACCAGGTTCCGGAGGAACAAAGGGTAGGATTAGTTAGTTTATATTAAGTAAATAGGGTTGATGCTTGTTTTCAAAATTGGAATAGAGGGGAAATTAGAACCTGGGAGGAGTTTGAAGGGGCTTTGTGTGACAGATTTGGAGATGAGGATGTAAATGATGTTATAGAGGAGTTTATGAGATTGAGACAAAAGGGGACAGTAGAGGAGTACTTAGATAAATTTGAAGATCTAAGGATCAGGTTGGAAAGATACATGCCTGAGTTGAGGGAATATTCTAATCTGGATTTATGGGGGGCTTAAAATAAGAGATCAGATTACTCAAGCAGTGGAAGTAGCTAGGCTACAAGAAAGAATGGTAAGTAGAAACCCTAGAAACTATCAAACCAACCAGTGGACTCACAAACCTGCAAGTATCCAAAACAAGACCAATTCCTATTCATCAACAACCCCTACCAGTAGACCATCCTCCTATTTTCCATACCCACCAAAACCCCCAAATCCTATTAACATTCCAAAACCTGATAATATTACTCAAAAATTACAAACACCCAGCAACAATCAGACCCCTGCTATTCTACCCAAATGCACCAATTCCACCTCAAAAGCCTTCCCACCTCCACCAACAATCAACAGAAACACCACAAGAACTTGTTATAAGTGTGGGGACAGATATTTCCCTGGACACCAATGCAAACCTAAAACTTTAGCAACCCTTTTGTAGAACCAGAGGTGCAGCAAGAAGTAGAGGTAGGAAATGAGGAAGATACGGTAGAAGGAGGAATGACGGAAGAGGAACTGGAGTTATCAGTGCATAATATGGAAGGGAGTCAAGGGGCAGAAACAATCAAAGTTTTAGGCAAACACCAGAACAGGCAGTTAGTTGCTCTAATTGACAATGGGAGTACCAATAGTTTTATAGATCAAAAGGTTGCTAAGGAACTTAAACTAGCCCTAATCAGGATACCTGCAACTGCAATCAAAGTTGCAGATGGAAGGAGCTTGATTTGCAATCACTAGTGTCAGGCCTTTAAGTGGAGAATGCAGGCTCAGAATTTTCTCTTTGATCTGAGAGTTTTAGACTTAGGTGGCTTTGATATGATCTTGGGAGTAGATTGGTCAAGTAGTTTTAACCCTGTTCTGTTTGATTTTGAAAATTCCAGCATTTCATTTCATTTCAATGGACAGCAAATGACTCTTAGGGGCATTTCTCAAGAAAATATTTGGAGAGCGACCAATAGAATCACGAGCAAGAGAGGCCAGGATTTTCAAATCCCTTTATTCTGTATCTGTCATATTTAAACCCCAGTAGACCAACTTCAACAGACTGAAACAATGAACTTCCATAATGACACAGGCCTAGACTCCTTGTTAAAGAATTACCAAGGTGTTTTCTCATAACCTAAGAGCTTACCCCCATTTAGAAGCCACAACCACTCACATACCTCTATTACCTAACACTCAACCCATCAACATCAGACCTTATAGATATCCCCATTTCCAAAAACAGGAAATTGAGAAACTAGTAACAGAAATGCTCCAATCTTCTGTCCTTCAGCCTAGCACAAGCTCTTTCTCTTCACCTGTCCTTTTAGTCAAAAAGAAAGATGGTACCTGGAGGTTTTGTGTAGATTATAAGAGGTTGAATGACCAAACCATCAAAGACAGATTTCCTATATCTATTATTGAGGACTTATTAGATGAATTAAATGGGGCACAACTCTTTTCTAAGCTAGATTTGAGGGCTGGCTACCACCAAATAAGAATGACACCAGAAGATATACGTAAAACAGCCTTTAGGACACGCCATGGACAATTTGAGTTCACTGTCATGCCCTTTGGACTAACCAATGCCCCAACAACTTTTCCAGCCCTTATGAACCACATTTTCCAGCCCTACCTCAGGAAGTTTCTACTAGTATTTTTTTTTATGACATCTTAGTCTATAGCAAAACCTGGGAAGAGCAATTACAGCAACAAGAAGTTGTCTTGCAAACCCTAAGAGACCAGCACCTTTTTGCTAAATTTTCTAAATGTTCCTTTACTCAGCAGGAAATAGAGTATCTTGGGCACATTATTTCAGGCAATGGGATAGCTACTGACCCAAGGAAGATAAGGGTTATGAAGGGCTGGCCAACTCCAACAACAATAAAAGAATTAAGGGCATTCCTAGGATTAACAGGTTATTACAAAAAGTTTATCCACCATTATGGCATCATAAGCAGGCCTCTCACTGAGTTACATGCCTTTAAATGGAACTCTGAAGCACAGCAAGCCTTTCAATCCCTTGAGGCTTTTGGACCTAGGAGTATAGCACTATCAGTTTATTAGAAAGAATTATTAGCTATCACATTTGCAGTCACCAAATGGAGACATTACCTATAAAAAACTGACCATGGAAGTATCAAGTATCTGCTGGAACAGAGATTGCATACTAACCTGCAACTGAAAGGGATCTCTAAACTATTGGGCTTGGATTATAAGATCGTATACAGTAAGGAAACAGACAATAAGGTGAATGATGCTCTATCAAGGAGGACTGAATCCTTTCAGCAGCCTGTAACAGAGGCACTTCCAGAACAGACAACTTTCATCCCTAACTACTCTTTATAGTCTCAAATTGTGCCAACATGGATGAATAATATATCCAACACCTATGAGCTAGATGAAAAGGCTTATACTATAATCAAATAGTTGGCAGTGGATAAGGAGGCTCATCCAGGATTTCAACTCAAAAATTGAGTCTTAATGTATAAAGACAGATTGTAATTGGAACAACTACTTCACTTAAGCAGCAACTCATTCAGAGCCACCACAGCAGTGCTCTAGGTGGGCATTTTGGTATTCAAGTCACTTATGCTAGACTACAAAAGCATTTTTTCTGGCCCGGAATGCGGAAGGAAGTGAGAGATCAGATTCAAAAGCGTGAAGTGTGTGCTAGATGCAAACCAGAACATTGTGCTTCCCCTGGATTATAACAGCCTCTACCTATCCCATCTCAGGCTTGGCAACATATTTCTATGGACTTTATTTAGCAACTACCTAAATCAAAGGGCAAAGACATTATTTTAGTGGTGGTATGCAGGTTCACCAAGTATGTCCATTTCCAACCCTTAGCTCACTCAATTACAGCTACAATAGTAGCTCAAATATTCCTCAATGACCAAACAATTGTATGAGATAGGGACATAATATTTACAAGCCTTTTATGGAAAGAACTCTTTAGTTTGCTGGGCACTACACTTACCTACAGCACAGCCTACCATCCTCAAACTGATGGCCAAACAGAGAGGGTGAATCAATGTTTGGAAGGCTACCTAAGATGCATGACTCATTTACAGCCTAGGGCTTGGTAAAAGTGGCTTCCTTTGGCTGAGTGGTGGTACAAATCTTCCCACCACAGTGCTATTAAAATGTCCCCTTTTGAAGCCTTATATCGGTACTCTCCACCTTTTCCTCCAGTTACCCCCTGAACTATTTAAAGTAGCAGCAGTAGGGACCTTGTACAACACAAGCAGCACTTGTTGGACATTCTAAAGGAAAATTTAACTTTGGCACAGGAATGAAGCAGCAGGAGGAAAAACACAGAACAGAAAGAGAATTTGCAGTAGGAGATTGGGTGTATTTGAAGTTGCAACCCCTACAGGCATACTTCACTAGCTCTAAGACACAAACTCAAACTTTCTGCGAGGTACTATGGACCATTTCAGATACTAGCCAGGATTGGTAAGGTGGCTTACAAGCTCCAATTACCACCCACTACTTCCATCCATCCAGTTTTTCATGTTTCCCTGCTAGAGAAGAAATTGGGGGAGGCCATCACACCTTTATTGGATCTTCCAACTATGGAAGAAGACCAAACTGTGGTAGGACCAGAAAGATTTTTAAAAACCAGAACCATAACAAGGGACAACAAGGACATTCTGCAGGGCCTCATCAAATGGAAGAACCTGGCTACTGAGGATTCAACTCGGGAAGACCATTCTTTCATTTCAGCTCAATTTCCTACTTGTTCTCTTTCTTGGGGACAAGAAAGAGCTGATGGAGGGGGTATTGTCACATATTATAGAAGGAAATTCAAGAGGAAAAGTAGTCCTTAATTGATTGTAATTAAAAAGAATAAAAGTAATAGTAAAAAGCTAGTGCTAGTACAGCTGGAAGTAGTTGCAGCTACTGTTAGTAAAGCTGGAAGTAGTTAGAGGGAAGTTGTTAAGCTTCTATGCGGGAATCTAGGAATTCAGTTAGGGTTTGTTAAGTAGTTATGCTGTTATAGTTGTAACTTAAGTCACAACAAAATAACCAACTCTAATCAGCTGTATAAAAGGCTAAGCTCAGAACATTCATGTAATCATTCAAGCTATTCAATAAACATCATTTCTCTCTTCTAAATTCTCTCTCTCTCTACTCTCAATTCTTCTGTTTCTTCCTATTCATCTCTCTAAAATCCCCAATTCTCTCAATAGTTAAACTGTTAGGGCCAATTAAACTCTAACACTCCTACTGAACAATCACTCCTCCCCCTTTCTCCAAATTATTTATTTCAAAAAAATTCTCAATCATTTCTGAAAGCCCTGTTTCTAACTGCCACAGAAAATCATAAAGACAGCCACTCCCTTGGCTTGACTTCAAGTCTTGAATATGATGTATTTGGAGAAGATCGCAAAGACAAAAACTTGCAGGTAATACCATATAATGAATTCTACAATCTGGAACTATAATACCTGGGTTCATTCCAGCAAAGATGCCATACCAAAGCTCATCTGTAATAAATGAGGTTGCTCTCTCCACTGCACCCAAATACACGCCAGGTCCAAGGCTGGGTGGCAAAGGATGAAACATTTTCTGGTTTGGGTAATCTAAATCGACTGCAACATGCCGATTTGTAAGGAAACCAACCTGTCGGCTTCCTGTTCGGCTTTTCACAATGGCGCCCAACGTTCCATATGTCTCTTGGTTAGCAACCTACAAATATGAAGCAATTTGGTTACTTCAACTTCACAAAAGCACAATTAATCAAGTAAATACAAGTATATAAATCTAATCAGTAAAAATTAAAGCTCCAAGCATACACTAGCAGAATGACTAAAAATTAAAAGTGAAATGATTTCCTCGAAAAGGAAACATACAATATTTATGTACAAGTAATCTTACAAAAAAAAAATAATAATTAAATTATGCTGCCAAGGTGCTATTTACACCTTTACTTCCAATAGAAATGCTGGATGTCCTTTTTCCAAATGTAGAAATTACATTTCCAATGGTTCAACAGTAAAGACAACAGCAGTTTAATGAGAAAATAAATCAATGCTTGACCCTGCTGAAAAGCTTATGCATATCCAACTCGATGCAGGAGAATCAATCCAGTCGCTATGGTATCCTAGATCTGTTAGTAGTACAAAGAAACTGGCATTACTAAAAAGACGGAACAACAGTTACACAGCAGATAGCTTTATCAAAAGAACAGAAAATGATGTCAATGAAATTAGTTTTTAACCTTCTATACATGAACATGCTCATAATAAATTGTGGAGAACATGTGCCCAAACCCAAAATGGATATAATGGTCAGCAAGAAACTGGTATTCATGCCACTACCAGGTGCAAGCATGTGCATGAGTGTAAAGTCCAACTACTAACTATATGGAGGTAAAATAAGTAAACAACAATCATATTCCTGAACCTGTCAAATTACCCTACATCTTGTGAAATGCCAAGGAACATTGACATATGCATATAACTTGCAATGTTTGTTGGTACGAAGCAAGTTCTAAACATTATCAAGCCAATTCCTAAAGCTAGGAAGAATCAGTACACTGAAAGAACTGCTTGTGATGAGCTTGATAAAATATTTTTCAAGTTCATTTTTGAAGTTCAAACCAAACAACTTTGGACATAATTTTAGGCCACATTTAATAAACAAACTAAACATGGAGACAAGTAAGCTCAACTTGAATACGTTCATGAGGAAGCTAAATTAATGTTTACGTTTGTTTAGTTGCTTATTTAAGGGTGAAGAGATTCACTCACAAAGGATGTGATGCACCCATCAGCCTTGGATGAGACATAGTGCAACCTTAGGCGAGAACTCAGAGAGGAAGTGATCCGGACCATGCTAGAGCCAAGTATAGGAATAGAGTAGGGGAGGACTAAGCGAAGACCGGTCAGTGAAAGTAGGCACAAGTGAAGAGGCAGGTATAAAGTTTGCTATAAGTTGATAGATATTTAGATTATCAAATTTTGCCATATAATTCCCATAAAAAATAGCATATAATATAATCATAGTTTTAATTAGCAATTAATTCTAATAGTGAGCTTGAGATGAACAAAAATGGATAATGAGATTAAGGGAGATTATCTTTGAAAGATCAGTAAATGAATGTAATCAAGTTGAGGAGCAGCCTTCCATGCCTCTAGAAGGGGGCTGCTGCTCACTGAAAGTCCAACATCAGATTATAATGGATTAAGGAGAGTGCTTCCTTCTATGGAGCAGTCCCCTCTAGAGATAGGAAAGGCTTTAGGCCAGCCTTTGAACTGCTGAATTGTTGGCCAGCCAACAGGTTCTATATGATGTTTCAAGCATTAAAATATTATAAAATAACAATTTGACTATGAAAACAGAAGACATCTTATTTTTGAGCAAAACAAAAGGAAGGGACAATAACAAAGTTTTCATTTCACTCGTAAATTTTTGCAAAGGAAAATACTTAATGACGATCAAATTTGCAAAGGTAAAAAATGAAGTGGTTACTGTGTGAGCAAGATAATTTGTACAGCATTATCTGGATTGCGTGAAAATAATAAGCATCAGATGACATGTACAGAAAGTAACACTGTTAACAACAGGTATCATATCTTTCACCAAATGTCTAGAAAGCATCAGTAATTACCCAAAAAACATACACGGTAAAGTTTGAAAACAAAATCTGACAGATGCAGATATACTAAAATCTACAGATAATATTCTAAGCATATTGAGTTATTGACATTGATCTTTCTTTAAATATATATTAAAAAAAAAAAAAAAAAAAAACTCACCTAATGAGCAAAAAAGGATTATCCAAAAGAGAGATGACAGCTCAAGGCTTTTGCAAAATATATCTCCTGAGGTTTTCCAACCAGTTTATGTTACTTCTATCATGCATGCAGAATGAGGTGTGTATCCTTCTTTGATGTCTCAAAAGTTTAATAAAACAAAAAAATGTCAGAAGAAGAAAAATTATGCGTAGTACATATTCACCGGAAAAAGGGTTAACTATAATCTTTTAGAAACATGAGCTTGAGATCAACTCTATCCATTATTATATGTCTTGATGATTGTATTTTTGGCATGTTAATAGTTCCAAACTTTTTTGGCATGTTAATAGTACCAAACTACCTGTGGAGGTTGAAATAAATATCAAAATAACTGGACTTAAAAAAGTTGTCAATATAACATCAAGTATCAACGGAAAATTAAACTAGAATAATACCAGTTGACTATACAACTGGACACTGCCACCAATCTAGTTATAGAAGCTGAGTTTGTGTGACATCAAAGATATCCACCAACTCCAGTAGCTAGTATGACCATGTAACTACAACAATTGGCAAATGATCTTTACTATTTCTTGACTGCTCTATTTAAAACTTATTGAAGGATGAAAGAGCAGAAGAATGAAGAAATTAACAGTCAGATATTAATGAACTTTCATCACTTTACACATGATTGCCATTCATGTTATCTGGTCCAACTACCATTCTTTAATATAGAATTTGTTTTACTTAGATGTACTGACATGCACTAAATACTTTTCTTAATCAATGAGAAAGGAGGCAAAAAATTTCAGGTACATGTACCGATGAGATGATAGTGATGCCAACACCCTTGGAAACAGTGGTTGAGGAGTCAAATCTCCCTTTTCTTCAACATTAAATTTTACTCGAACAATACAAATTGATTAGGCACAATGACACAAAATACATCACACTGAATTCAGAAAGGAGTGTCCACACTAGATACAACTATTTCAATGGGAAAAATATACAACAGGAATAAAAAGAATTATTTAGTTCAATGTGGCCCCAAAATTGGTGACCAGCCAGATGTAGTTACTGATGTAGTTATCTAAGTTGTAAAGATAGTAATAATTCAAGTCTGCATGGAGAAATTTTTTGAAACACTTGACAGAGATACAGACTTCACAGCAAAACACTGATTGTGAGCCTGAGTGACTTGTGCTGCTCATCCTTTCGCACTTCTTAATTTGTTTGTTGTCCTCACATATACATCGTATTATGTTGGCAACAGGATATTTCAAGTAAAAATTAACACTGGACCATTTCAGTAGTCGAGAATAGCAGGATACGGGTTTCATCAGTAAAATCATGATCCATGTCCTTTTCAGTTATAAATTATAAAATTCAAATAAAGAAAAAGGGTAACTATATTCAGTCAAATTATGATCCATGTCATTTCAATTATAAAATAACTCAACTCAACTTAGTTTTAATTCCAAAATTAATTGGGGTCAGCTATATGAATTCTTTATTTCCACTATAAACGATTTTGGGGGATATCTTTTAATAATTGCAATGCCTCTAAATCATACTTTATTCCTCTCCTTCAAGTTTGTTTAGGTCTACCCCTCCCTTTCTTCCTCTCTTCTATCACGGTGTGCTCAACTTTCATAACCAGAGCCTCTCTATCAATAAAATCATGATCCATGTCCTTTTCAGTTATAAATTATAAAATTCAAATAAAGAAAAAGGGGAACTACATTCAGTCAAATCATGATCTCTATCATTTCAATTATAAAATAACTCAACTCAACTTAACTTAGTTTTAATCCCAAAATTAATTGGAATTGGCTAATAGATTATTTATTTTCACTCTAAACGATTTTGGGCAACGTCTTCTAATAATTGTAATACCTCTAAATCATATTTTATTCCTCTCCTCCAAATTAGTTTAGGTATATCCCTTCCTTTCCTCTTTTCCTTTCTTCATTTTCCTCTATCACGGTGTGCTCAACTTTCATAAATAGAGCCTCCCTAAGTCTCCGTTTCGCTTGTCCAAACCATCTTAATCTTTATTCTCACATCTTATCCTTTGCTTTCATCACTATCATATCTGTTCTAGTATGATCACACATCTATTTTAGTATTTTCATCTCAGCAATACTCATCTCTGATACATGTTATCCTTTCATTGTCCAACACTCACTACTATATAGCATAACTAGTTAAATGACCGTACAGTAGAATTTTTCTTTCAATTTATTTGAAATATTGCGGTCACATATGACACTCATGACAAACATCAATTTCAATCACTCATCTTTTACCCTACGGTTAAAATCCTCCTCACAATCTCCATCTCCTTGAAGGATTAAGTCCAGATATTTAAAATAGGTGTTTGAGGATAATACCACAGTTAACCCCTTATTATCCATACCTCTACCTTCGTTAAACTTGCAATGCATGTATTCTATCTTAATTCTACTTAACTTGAAGCCCTTGGACTTCAAAGTGCTTCTCTACAACTCTGAACTTTCTATAAACTCTCTCTTATGTCTCATCTACCAACACAATATCGTTCTCAAACATCATGATTGAAGGGATTTCCTCTTATATATGATTTGTTAATTTATCCATAACAAAGCAAAGAGGTAAGGGCTCACTACGAATTCTTGATGCGATCCAACTAAGATAAGAAAGTCTCTTGAGTCTCCTTCAACTATGTGCATACTAGTAGTCGCTCCTTCATATATGTCATTCAATACTTATATGTATCTAATCGATATCCCCTTACATTCTAGCATCCACATATAAAACTTTTCTTGGGACTTTGTCTTAAGTCTTCTCCAAGTTTTCTCGATGAAAATCATATGCAAGTCTTTCCTCGTATTACTGTATCCTCCATTAAGCTTCTAATGAGAAAAATTGTTTCAATGGTTGATCAATTTGACATAAACCCAAATTTGTGGACCGAAATAGATGTAATACCATGTATTTGATGTTGTATAATTCTTTTCCCAGGACTTCAAAGTATGACTTATGAGCTTAATATCCCTGTAGTTTGAGCAACTTTGATGTCTCCCTTGCTTATTAAAATGGGCACTACAATGATCTTATTCTATTCATCTGACATTTTCTTTGAAATTAGGATTTTGTTAAACAATCTAGTTAACCAAGCTACTTCGACATCATCCAAATACTTCC
The DNA here is from genome assembly GCA_948193065.1 of Aleurites moluccanus. NCBI lineage: Eukaryota > Viridiplantae > Streptophyta > Magnoliopsida > Malpighiales > Euphorbiaceae > Aleurites > Aleurites moluccanus. Next base: position 2,309 of record CANXYC012499213.1, on the reverse strand, counting down.
ATACTTCTATCTGTATTCAATCAAGGCCACAGATTTTCCCAACTTTAATCATTTTCAAAGTCTCATTGACCTTAGAAAAAATAATAAAATAAGATAAAAATGGAACTTTCAACCATATCTGATATTGTTAATACGGCACACACTTTGTGAAGAATGTTTCAATTTTTTGAAATGAAAAGTGTGCTTATCTTGTATGTTAAAACAATAGAAATTCTTCATGAACAACTCTACTCCACATATTCCATCAGTTATACTTGCAGTTTTGTTCTGTGCAATATGCTTGCCACCATCACAACAAAAATTTTGAACTTAGTAACCTAGATTAAACATAAATGAGGCCTGTTGGAATAAATTTTTAAATTTCATAAGAATCCATACCTAGGGTCTTTTCCTTTGCCCTTAATCAAGATCCATGCCTCAAGGTTTCAATTTAATAAAAGAATGGGAAAATTATATTGTTGGTGTTTGAACTTCATCAATTTTTTTATTTCAGTGTATGAATTTATCATCTTACGATCGAATGTCCAAATGGACAATTTTTTTTTCAATTATATGTATTTGACTGGAATTTTTTGGCAAATATTAAAGTGGACCATTTTACCAAATAAAAAGCAACATATTTTCTCCACTACATTCATCCATCCCACTTATTCTTCTTTTGTCTTTTTCTCTATCTTCTTTTTTCCTTTAAAAATTTCAAAATTTCCTCTAAATCTTCTTTCATTTTCCAAGCAAATTTCAAATGAGAATAAGAGAATAGGTAAGAATAAGAGAAAGAGTGAAACTATGAGAGATGAATGAAATGGTAGGACAATGCAAAACACTTGAATTTCCAGTAAGAAATTTTGACCAAATACTCCTAATTGGGAAAAAAAATCATTCAAACACTTAATTGTAAAAAATAAAAAGTTTTGACACTAAACTAGAAAAATTGACAAAATTCAAACACCAATTTTGTAATTATCCCCTAAAATAATTAACATAATTGTTGCCTTCAAGCTGACAGATGATATATAAGTGCGTTATTGTTGATGAGTCAATCTTCGAAAATATATATATATATATATATATATATATAATTTTGTCAAAAAAAGGTAAACAATATCAAACCTAAGCCCATAAGTGTCTAACATACTACTAAGGTGATGTAGATTCATAAAGTCATACATTTTACTGCCCAATGAAGGATTATGAGGCATCTTTACTAGTGACAAAAATTTCAAGACCTATGATAAATACTCGTTCATTCACAAAAACCTTATATCAATCGAAAGAAGTTAGTAACCACCTAATACAACAGCTAATAAAAATATAAAATTCCAATAAAATGCAACTCAAAAATATTCATAGTAGAGCATATACATTCATAAGAGAACATACTTCCCAAAATGCCAATCACTTGAAATCTCTACATTTCATTTTTCATTTCACACATCAATGAGATTGTGTTAAATCATCATTCACATACATTCGTAATAAACAATCTTCTTTTGAGCAAATGAATTCTATTTCTATCATTTAACCAGCACTCGAAACAGGATTACTATAGAAGTGAATTAAAATACCTGGGAACCAGAACCAATGCATGGATCACTTCCCCTTAACCCGTCTACAAGCTCTGTGTATAATTGTTCTTTCGGAGTTGCTGCAGGTGCTCCATAATATGAAAATTCAACAACATCCACATCACACCATACACCTCCTGGGCCCTGCCTCATTCAGTGAAAGGCAATTTAACTTCTCAAGTAAACAATTATGCTACTCATAGACAAAGATAAGCTTAAAGTTTTTGAATATGCTATAGGTTATTTTCCCACCCATCAAGATTTCAACTAATAACAGAGAAAGAGATATAGAGAGATCCAAAAAGAACCAAATGATAGTATTCTAACTCCCAAGTCTTTTTTTCAAATTAAAAAAATAAATAAAAGGAAAACAAAACCCATGTAGGAAGCACAGATTTTCTAACCTCAAGTGCAGCAGGTAGGCACTGAGCATGGCTCAGCCATTGCCTATGAACTTTCCGAGCAACAAAGACAAGAATAGCTGGAATATCAGTCAAGATACCCCGTTGAATCCTAAACCCAATTGCTGTGCCAAGACTAAACCGACGCAAGATTTTGCTATGGAATGCCCTAATGGTCATCAGCTCAAGCAAGGTGGTGGCCTGCTGCCCTGATGGCAACCTTCCAAGGGTTTCCGGAAGCACCCCCTTTTGAAGGTTTCCAAAGTAGTTTGCTCTATCTTCTGCTGTATCATTTAATCGACTCAGAGTAGGCCAAGAGAAGTAGGCAGCATTACTTTCAGAG
>CANXYC012498361.1:0-13667 GCA_948193065.1 Aleurites moluccanus | reverse complement strand
ATGATTCTGCCTTAATAATAGACTAATCTAGAAGTCTATTGCATAAATCTAAACCTTAATGCCCTAGAACAAAATATGGAATAAATTGGAGAAAAGACTGAAATTTGCTAAAGAAAGAAGGAAGAAAAATCGTGAAAATCGCTGGCTAGGTTACTGGGGTTAAATAGACCTCTGCCCAGAAACATGCTGCCCAGCTCGCCAGACTGCCTCGGCAAAGCCCCCTTGCCTGACTGCTTCGGCAAAGCTCCTTCGCCTAACTGCTTCGGCAAAGCTCCTTCGCCTGACTGCTTCGGCAAAGCTCCCTCGCCTAGCCAGCTCGCCAACCACTTCGCGTTCTCAGCTCGCACTTGCTAACTTGCCAATCTTGATCCGGCATCGCTGCCTCGCACATTCCAGCTCGCATAAGCTAACTCGCGCATGCTGCCTCGCAAAACTCTCCTCGCGACTCATCCTCGCATAAGCCACCTCGGCAATGCTCCTTCGCCTCTTCGCTTCTTCGCGAACTGCCACCTCGCATATCTCTCTTCGCACAATGCTTCCTCGCTAACTTCTCTTAGCCAAAAGCTTCTCACCAAAGCTCTTCGGCAAAATGCCACCTCGCACTGTAAGCTCGCGAAATGCCTTCTCGCTTAAGGCTGGCTCTCTATAACCAAATACTTCCAAGTTAAACTCTTGTCTGAACATCCCACATTAAGCCAGCTCGCAAATGAGCTACACTTATCCGAACTCATCAATTCTTCTTGCCACTTAAAATCAACAGACAAAAGCACAACATATCCAAATTTCATATCAAACTAATCAACATACAGATAGTGGTGACTCTCCAAAATTCACCCAGACTCCTGCATCAAAATCCAACCGAACAGCCCTGATACAAAACACTCTCCACTGAGGTATACCTATCCAAAAATTCTAAAATTTTACAGACATCATCTCAACATACACAGAAACATATTTCATGTTTACAACTTCAACAAATTCTATCTCAGTTATTCCCAGAAATTCCAAACATGCACTACATCCCTGCAGGAATTCTCATCCAGACCAGCCTTGCTCAAATAGACACAACTCACCACATACTCTGAATTTTACCAAACCATTTTACAGAATTATAGCTAAGACATAAATTAACAACTTTCATATTTTACACTTTACTCAATTATATCTTTGAGAGCAAGTAATGGTCAACACTGAATTCTGCTGCAGTTCAAAACAAAAGTTTATGAAATTTTCAAACTTCTCATTTAAATTTAAAATTCTCCAAACAAATAAAATCAACAAATGCACTTCAAAATGGCAGATATTACACAAATGAAATTACTTAGTTTTGAATTGCTTAAAGAATTATATGCTAATGATTTTGATTTTGGCCAAGCATGGGATGCATGTTCTAAGAATGCTTTTGGTGAGTATTATAGGCATGTGTGCCTATTTCTTCAATTCATGAATTGCTTGTTAAATAAACTCATGGTGGGGTTTTAATGGGACATTTTGGTGTGCAAAAGACTTTGGATATATTGCTTGAGCATTTTTATTGGCCTAACATGAAGCATGATGTGCAATCTATTTGTGACAAGTGCATTACATGTAGATAAGCAAAATCTAAGGTGAAACCATATGATTTGTATACTCCATTGCCTGTGCCTAACCTACCTTGGACTGATATTTCAATGGATTTTGTGTTAGGATTACCAAGGTCTCAAAGTGGTAGGGATAGCATATTTGTTTTTGTTGATAGATTTAGCAAAATGGCTCATTTCATTGCATATGCTAAAACCAATGATGCAACACATATTGATGATTTGTTCTTTAAAGAAGTGGTGTGTTTGCATGGATTGCCTAAAATAATTGTTAGTGATAGAGATGTCAAGTTCCTAAGTCATTTTTGGCGCATTTTGTGAAACAAATTAGGAACTAAGCTATTGTTTTCTACTGTTGCACATCCTCAAACGAATGGACAAATTTAAGTAGTTAATAGGACACTCATTACTTTGTTGCATACCATCATTCAAAGGAACTTGAAATAATGGGAAAAATGTTTACCACATGTTGAGTTTGCATATAATAGAACTATTTATTTTACTACTTCATTTTCACCTTTTGAAGTTGTTTATGGGTTTAATCCTTTGACTCCTTTAGATATTGTACCTTTGCTTACTAATAAACGTGTTGATCTTGATGGTAAGAAAAGGGCAAAATTTGTGAAGGATTTACATGCCAAGGTTCGAGCTAACATTGAAAGAAAGAATGAGCAGTATGCAAAGCAAGCAAACAAAGGTTGAATGAAGGTTGTGTTGAACCTAGTGATTGGGTGTGGATACACATGAGGAAGGAAAGATTTCCCACATAAAGGAAAAACAAATTGCAGCCTAGAGGAGATGGTCCATTTCAAGTCTTGGAAAGAATTAATGACAATGCCTGCAAGCTGGATTTATCAAGCAACTATGGTAATGTTAGTGCTACCTTTAATGTTGCTGATTTATCTTTGTTTGATGTAGGTGATTCGAGGACGAATCATTTTAAAGAGGAGGGGAATGATAGGAATCAAGCTATGGACCTAGGACAACAAGGCTAGACTCCTAAATTTTCTCAAGATCCATTGCATGGAATTGGTGCTCTTATGACAAGAGCAAAGGCAAAAAGCATCAAAGAAGCACTACAAGTCTTAAGCATGGAAATACACAACAAAGAAGCTATAAAAGAGGATTCCAAAGCTGTCCTAGAAGTAATCAAGGCTACACTAAAAATAATTACTTACTTTTCTATGCAAGGTGACCAATTTCTCTTGGAATTGGAGGAACAAGGGTTAAAGCCCATGAATTGAAGGCTCACTTGCTAGACATTCCTTAAAGAAGCCTTTTTCACATAATAAGTTGACTTTTAGGCTGTTTATTTTTAGTTTTGGGCTGAAATAACTTTGGCCTTATGCAACAACTCCTCAATCTACACATAGTGTTGTAAATCCACTATATCAACAATTTCTCTACTCAAATCACCAATAAACCTTGCCATGGTAGCCTCCGGATCTTCTTCTATATTAGCTCTTATCATGGCTATTTCCATCTCCTTGTAATAATCTTCTACACACATAGAACCTTGAACCAGCCCTTGCAGTTTTCTTTGCAAATCTCTATAGTAATGTCTCAGAATGAATATTTTGCGCATCATTTAGACATGTTAAGTGATGCATAAAAGACTCACCTCACACTTCAAATTAGCTTGGAAATTTGATTTTCCACCTAAAGCTTTGAAGGAGGCAAAATCGACAACTTTGAAATTCTTGATTTTCTACATCAAACCAGTCACAAATATTTCATCCATTAGCCTCCAATTAACATAATCTAAGCTTAATTAATATAAACTAACTCAAAATCAAATAGCTAAACCATACAACTTAGGTTAGGTTTTGGAATTTGGGGAAAATACTCAAATGCATCAATTGATGCAATCAAACACAAAATCCATTCTATTTAATATCTAAAGCATCTAAATCAAACATAAAACTAAAGAAATCACTTCATTACCTCAAGGAGATGGTTGGGCCAAAATTCCAAAACCAAAGAACCTTAAAATTTCTTGATTTTCCAAGCAACCCAAGGTTAGAAATTAAAGGATTGATTGTTTGATTCAAGTTTTTCTTAGATTTTCTTAAGAAATTGAAAGAAATTTGGTGGGAGGAAAGCTTAAAATTTTCGGCCAAGGAAGAATGAGAGGAAGAAGATGATGAAGCAAAGTCTAAGTGTTGCTTATATACTAAGTCAAAATGATAAAGTACATTTAGGTCCTTAAACTTTCCATAAATCATACTTTTGCCGCATTTCCTTCTGTAATTTATTCTGACAATTTTGTTGAGAATTGAATTTCACGGTTTTGCTATAACTTACTTTTTCAGTATTCCTAAATATTTTTCTCCTCTTTATTTTTACTAAAATTACACATATATTTATATGATTCTTTACTTCCTGATCAAAATAAAAAAATTCATCTGTCGACTGGACTGTTATTTCCTCGGCAGTGTTTTTGACACCGACGTTTTCGGGGACAGTATCTCATTTGCATTCTAACTGTGTCTCAAAAATTATTTGTAGTTATTTCGATGATGTAATGACCCACTTTTAGGCCGCGACAGTCCTACGATACAGATAGACCTAAGATCATCAGAAACCTGTAGAACCCATAAACAATTCATTTATCAATCATTCAATCAATATTAACTCATTCATTAATGAATAAGTCCCATTCATTATTTATAAATTTTACAAAAATTTTGCCAGAGTTTTCTTTGTAAATTTAACCTTATTCCCGACCCAAAATTGGGTCTTTCATAAATTATATAGCCTGCACAAAAATTATTTTTGCACTCTCAATAATTTGCCTTCCTTGTACCCTCAACTTAACAATTTCATAGACATACATGACACTTTTAAATCTTTTTTAAAATATGTAAATTCCATTTTTATCATATTTCAGTATCATTATCTTGTATCAATCATTAAGTATTACATATTATAGTTTGAATGCCACTGAAGCATCAGTTATTTCACTGTTCATACAACATTATAGTACTTAATCACCTAATTATATTTAGTACCATGGAGCTCTATGAGTTGACACTTATGAATTTTAGAAAATAAAATTCTACCTTGATGAATTTGACATTCCAAGTCAGAAAAGAAATTGACTTGGAATCAACTTCCTCTATCTCATCCTTGTAAAAATTATAAACCACTATTTGGTGAGTATAAAATACTCAGTGAGCATGTATATATCATTAAACAGGTGATATAAACATATGATAACAAAAGATATCAATGGCAGTCAAGTGTTAATAAATACGATGAAGAATATCATTATGTTCAATTTACATGTCAAGGTTAATCAATTTGCACACCAAATGTGTCCTTTAATGTTTGGAACTGGTAACAATTAAATCGATAAAAGAATGGTCATCAATGATAAGCAATAAGATATAAGCTTCAAATCAATGAACAGGTAAATAATACTCGTATTATGTAGATAAGACAGATAAAGGGCCAGAACAGTAAGGATTATATGTAAACATACAGTCAATCTCATATCAGTATCAGTAAGCATAAAACTGATCAGATCTTATGGCTAGGACCAATAACCCTTCCCAGCTAGGGCATCAGTAAATAAAGTACACATTGCTGATAGTATGTACCCACTATCCTATCGGAGCGGCAACTTTGTCAAATTCACATGTAAAATAGGTCATTAAAAATCAATAACAATATCAATATTCATTAGGGACATTACGGTATAATGACTTTCGATCGATACACATGGATTTACTTGTCAATACATTTCATTAATCAAGTATCAGTTTCTTTACTTGATACAAGGTAACAATGAACAATAAATATCATGGTATGTGGCTAAACATTTGGTGTGCATACTTTTAGGAGCAATTCGGGTGCATAGTCAATCAGGCATAATAGGCATTTCAATATCATTAACAATTAATGGATATGGATAAATTTCAATCTTTTGGAAGATCAAAGATTGATCAATAATAACAAGTGGTATTTAATCAAGAAGGAAACATACTCATTGGGTCAACAAATCAAAATATGGGTATGCATAATGATGTATACATTACTCACCTTAGCTTATGACCTGTACATTTCCTTTATTCTTGATTCCTTCCCTTATCTCTTATGGTACCCATCACGTCTCTTATTCATTTTTTACTCTACATATCTAATTAATTTCCATTTAGATACTATTTAACACAAAATTACATTACTTATACTTATATTAAAGAAAATTCCTCAAATTTCCAAGTTACTAGGGTTTTTCTGTGCAAAATTCTTTACTGGCATCTTGTGTTCCATTACTCATATCTCTCTCTACAATTATCAAATTGCTTTAATTCTTATTACTAATTAAACTCAAGATATAAGGTTCTAACATAGCAAAATTTTACATTAAACTCATTACTACACAATTTATGGTATTAATTTAAACTTACTGTTACAACCAGTCCTGCTGCCTACATTCTGCCTACAAATCTTATTCTGGCAGATGTTGTTCTTTTGCTAATAACTCAATCAATACTTAACCAATTACTATAATTATTTTTTTTATAGAAAATAACATATAATATTATAACATATCCAAATTTTAGAATTTTTGGATCACTATACAATTATTAGTGAATTTTCCAAAGTTACACAACTGTCCTAAAATCTCTATCCAGACATATCCTATTTCTATGCCTATAATTAATGTCGTGCTCATCCAATTATAAAAAAAAAAATTCAGACATTTATATAATATATAAATAAACATTTTTCATGTTTAATAATTTTTCTAATTCAAAATTTAATGTCCTCGTATCTATAGAACTTAGTAACTTATGTTATGTTTATCAGTCAATCTAAGCAGATTCTACTTATGATCTAATATCTCATAAACTACAAATCCAATTGCAAAACCCTTTTACAAGATTATATATAAGACACAAATGAACACTTTTCATGTTGAATACTTCTTCTAATTCTGTTTCTATCATCATATACAATAAAAACACAGTAGCATTTTTCCATAACCCTAATTCCAAATCAGTAACAGTTTTTACCCAATAAATCTTTTCTCGCTTCAAATTTTACAAATTCCTTTTACAGAAATCTAATTAATCTACAACTTTTCTCAAATACAATCATTAAAATTTTGGAATATCAACCATAAATTACTGCCTTAAAATAGAATTTAGAAACTATATAAACCCTAACTCATTCTTTATATTTTTAGCTTAATTACCTCAATTATTTACTTAATCAAACTATAAAACTCTTAAATTCAATCAAATAACTGAATTTAGAAATCTTACATTGATTTAAATACTTGAATTTCATCTTCTTTTTTTTGCTCCTTCAATTGATTTGAACTTCAAATTTCATCAATTTCCTTCACAAGCTTTCTTTCTTCCATCAATTTTTCTATCTTCTTTTGGTTGATTTCTTTGGAAGGAATAGAAAATATTTTGGTTGCTCTCTTCCATTAGTGGTTTGGCCATTCCCTCTCTTTAGCTAGCTATCTTCATCCATTTATATACCAAATAAATAAAAAGAAATGAAAAAAATGGAAAATTCTAGATTTGTCTACTTGATAATTTCATATTGAACATAAAAAAAAAAAAAAAAAGCCTTCACATTTAATAACCAAATAATTATTTCCTAACAAAATCCTCTCCATGTAACACCTTAGTTAAGGTTTAGAACTTAAGCTTTTAAAGGGCAAACCTAGAGGGTTCTTTCTTTCTTTAATTGATATGTAATATGCATGTTTATGTATAAATTGAATGTGTATGCATGTTTTAGGAAGTATTATACATGTAAAAGTGCTTTAAAGGCTGTTAGGAAGAAATCGGGAAAAATTGAGTTTTTGGTGAACTGGGGGTAAAATGGTCATTTCACACCCCTTCGAGTTTTATGGAAATTAACATAATATTTGCAGGTCGAAAAGAATATTAGGACATGAAAATGATGATATTTTATTTATTTGAAGTTTTGTTGAAGAATTAAATCCGGTAGAAAATAATTCCCGGCAAGCTGCTCGATTAAGGTGCTTCATTTGAACTAAGGGCAATTTGGTCTTTTCCTTTGGAATATGGTATTATATGGTGTATGCAACCTTATGGTATCATTTTAGGCTTGATTAAATCTAACCATTGGATGAAATGATGAAGAAATGGATGGTTGGATGGCTAGGTTTCACCATTTCTACCATAAGCCTAATGTATGAAATCATACCTTTGATATTTAGTTAGATTTTTCCCACCACTTCACCATTTTCATCTTCCTTATCATAAATCACTAACCATTTTTCTCTTTCCTCTTCCTTAAGTTTCGGCCACCATTGCTAATGATCAAAGGTTGATGTTTTCTTCCATTTTTTTGTATAGAAACTAGTTAATTCCATCATTGTAAATACAAATATAACCTTAGATTTTAAAGAAAAACAAGAAAAAGCTAAGAATCAAAGCTTTGAAGATTTTGAAGAACTTTTGATAAGTTAATGGTTTTGAGATTCTTTTGATTCAAATATGATTATAAGGTGTTCTTTGGTGTTTATTATTGTTCAAAACATGTTTTGGATGGAAGAAATTTAAAAAGTTGGAATGAAACCCTAATAGGAAGAACTTTGAATCAAAGTGATGTTTTGATGAATCTTTTAGTTCAAATGATGTTTATTTGATGTATTTAGTATGAATTAATGGTTAAATGATTAGAATAAATCCATTTGAAGGAACTTTAGTTTTGGCCAAAATATATGATGATGAACAATGATGTTTGATTTTGATGTTTAATAGGTTTAAAGGTCTGAATGATGTGTATATGATGTGTTTAACATGAATTGGTGGTTATTTGATGGAAAGAAATTCATTTGAATGGAACTCCATTTGGACCGAAACTTTGAGGTGCTTGGAATGTGATTTGTGCTTTGATGTTTCATAGGTATTTATGGATGAATGTTATGCATTTGATGTGTATAAATGTTGTATGATTGATTGGTGTTGAAAAATGGATGAATGGAATGATTTCCATTAAAGTGGAACAATATTGACTTTGTAACTTTAAGGTGTTAGGCTAATGCAATTGAAGAAGTAAGGTTTGAATATAGTTTAATGGCATGAATGATGGAAATGTATAAGTTCAAATGTGAAATGGTTGAATGATATAAGTATTTGGAAAGTATACTTTAAATGTGATGTATGCTTGGTATGAAATATTGAAAGAAGTATTTGAAAGTTCTTAACTTAGCATTTTAATGATGAATATGTGTAATGTGAATGAAATATGATGATAGAAATGCATTTGATGCATAAGAGGTATGAAAAGCGTCAAAAGTATGAAATAGGGCCTTTGGTGAATAATGTGTGTCTATGCATGCTGTTATGCTTTAATATGATATGATATGTGTTTTGATATGGATAGTAATGAGTATAAGTCTTATCAGAGTGATTTGGTTATTATAGGGGAAAAGTCCCAAGTGAGAGCGGCCGATGGCGAGTCGCAGGCTGGCTAGGTTTACTGGGGGAATATATTAGAGTTTTTGCTAGATGTAAGTCCACATATATGATTCATGCATTATTCATTCATAAGTCAAGCATTTATGCATATGAAATGATATCATTGATTGAAAATCATTAATGATCCATTTTTGCTAAAATGACCTAAAATAGCACTGCCGAAATGCCAAAAACTAGCCTAAACTTTGATTTGCTATAAAATTCATTCTGAAAGGCTTTTTAATGTCAAATCAAGCCCAATTGTCTATTATATATATGTATTTTTTATTGGTATAAAGAAAATGCCATGAAAATATTGATTTCAAGGCAAACCAGAAAGTGCCTGAAAAATGGGAAACGGACCCGTAATTTAGGGGTGTCAGTTGCGCTGGCGCAACTGGGCCCCGGCGGGCAAAAATTTTATATTGAGCCAAACTCTTCCTTTGGACTTTATAATGTTATATATCATCATTTAAGTCATATTTGAGACTTATATTGATATATTCATGCTATATGATACATTTGCATATAATATGTTATAACAGGACTATTTCGATGGTGTAGTAATAATCCATCGGCTATGTACACAGATATATGTTATGACCTCTGCTAGGGAGGGGTAAATTCCCTATGCCGTGGTAGGATGTGGTTGGAAATGGATGATTGGAGGGATATGTGATGTAAGAGAAGTGAAATAACAATTTATTATATGATATGATATGACATGTTACAGACTCCTGTTATATTATATGCATTATGGTTCATGATATGTATTTCATTATTCCATCACCAGTATTCATATTTACAGATCATTAATGGATAGATGTAATTTTTCATGAATAATATTGCATACTCATATATATTGATTCACTGAGTATAATCTTATACTCACCCCTCAATAGTTATATGTTTTCAGGACCTCGGTGAGGCAGTCATCCATTGGCTACATTACCTTCAGCCTTGGATTACAGATTTCTGTATTTGAGGTTACTCCTATGTATAAAAGTTCCTTGGTATATAATGTATATAGGGCTTGGATTGGCTAAGAGTATAATGTCAAATATGATCAAATGATAACCAGATATTATATGAAAATGTTAATGATGTACATGTATATGATATGAGAAATTTATATGATGTATATATGATATGAGATATGAATGAAAACATTGAAGTGCATATTGAGTTGTGATTGACTAATGGAGGTTAAAAGGGGATGTATGTTTATTTGGAAGTGTAAACTTTATTTCTTTCGGATAGCTTAAGTCAGAGTTATAAAGGAAACTCTGTCAGATTTTCTGTAAGAATCTTATAATGTTTTAAAAAAATTTATCACATAAAATGTATCACAGGTTAAGTAATGATTGTAAAAGTAAAGTTAAAGTAAAAGCATGAGTTCTTTGAGGTACTGGTTGCCTTGGCATTACCCGTACCCTAGGACTGTCATGGTCTAAAATTGTGCCGTGACAGATTTGGTACCAGAGCTAAAGGTTTAGTAAACCTGTGATGTTATATGTTAGTAATAGAGTATATACCAAGGAATATAGGAGTTTATGTATCGTCTAAGTTAGATGTTATCCTCGTTGTTTGAAATTCTGCGAATCTATAGTATGAATATTCCTTTATTTTATATGAATTGTTATTTATTTAAATATATGCAGATATGTTGAGGAGTGTGAATAGGGGTGATATACTTGATATGGAGGGTCAACATAGGGCAAATAGTAGAGAGCCTAAGGTAGGCACTGATATTTCTGTACATGCAGAGGGGAGAAGTATTGGTGAGACTGCATTGAGACAGGAAATGCAGGATTTTAGATAGGAAATGTTAAGAAGGAATCAGGAAATGATGCAAATGCTGCAAGCACATATAGCAGCACATGTAGCTGCAGTACCACAGCCACCTCCACCACCTGTTCAGCCTGTTATACAACCTAAAGCACCACCAGTACCAAAAAGGGTTCCAGTTGAACAGAGAAGGGTAAGAAACCGCAAAATTATACCTGAAGGTGGTTTTAGTATTTTAGAATTCCTGAAGTTACAGCTACCTACCTATTCTGGGGAGTATGGTACAGACCCCAGTGACTTCATTGAGAGGGTAGATAGGGTTGTTAGAAAACTACTATGTTCAGATGCTAGGATTATTGAGCTGGTAGGCTTGTTATTTGTGGTGGATGCTTCTGTATGGTTTGATGAGCACATTGATGCCAACATCCATGGTAATGACCCGATCACCTGGGAAGAATTTAAACAGAAACTGATGGATGAATTTCTACCAGTAGGAATTAGGGACGTAAATATAATGAGGTTTGAACAACTCAAACAGGGAAATCTTACTGTCACTGATTATGTCAGAGAGTTCAGGAGATTGAGTAAGTATGCTAGGCAGATAGCACCCATAGAGATAGACTTGATTGGTCATTTTAGGAGAGGTTTGCATGCTTCATTTCACAACATACTATTAACTGGACAGTATACTACTTTGGGATAGATCATTGATGCAGCTGCACAGATGGACACTAAATATAAAGAGGAAAGGACAGAGAAAGATATAAGAAAGAGGAGTAAAGGGGGAGAGTTCCCTAGATATGGAGAGGGATCATCTCAGACTGGTATGGTTAGGCCTATTCAGAGGCAGTTTCAGACACCCTCAGTCCAGATTCAGAGGAGGGATGTTTCTAAAGGAGGCAAGATGAGACCACCTACCCTAGTATGTTCTAGAGGATCTAGTAGTCCAGTACAGCAGATTCCAGAGATACCATCATGTGAGTACTGTGGAAAGAGGCATGCTGGTGAATGTAGGGCTAGAACAGGAACATGTTTTAAATATGGGCAGTTTGGCCATTTTAATACCTGAGTAATTTATTTTATTTATTTTATTATTTTGATTCTTTGTGAGTAATCTATCAGTATTTAGAAAAATCTTAGAAATTTTGTTTGATATGATTTTATGAAGTCAGATTGTGATTTTTGCAGAATGGGTGAATATATATAAGTTTTAGATTTATTTATTTTTATTTACTTTGCTCTAAGTTTGATGGGCAGTAGGTCTGTATGTTATTTGAGAATTTTGTACTTGAGAGGAATTATGTTTCCTCGGTCAGAGAATGTATGATTTGTTGTGTGAGGCTGTAAGTCTGAGTATATTATTTTGTGTTGATACGTCAGTGGCTGAGCGAGTTAAGCATAAGTATAAGGGAAATATTTCTGTATGTGTTTTATAGTCAGTAGTAAATTGAGGAGATTGGAAATTGTAGCGTGTTTGCGATATCAGGTAGTGCGAGATGGCATTTAGCGAAGTGAATACGAGGTAACATTTGGCGAAGTGGCCTTTACCGAGGTGGATTTGGCAAAGTGGATGAGAATTGAATTTGGTGAAGAGAATGAGAGATGGCATTTGGCGAAGCAGATGCGAGGTAGCATTTGGCGAAGCGGGAATTCAGTGAAGTGGCCTTTGCAGAGGTGGATTTGGCGAAGCGGATGCGATATGGATTTGGTGAAGAGAATGCGAGATGGCATTTAGCGAAGCGGATGTGAGGTAGCATTTGGCGAAGTGGGCATTCAGCGAAGTGTCCTTTGCGGAGGTGGATTTGGCGAAACGGATATGAGGTGGATTTGGCTAAGAGAATACGAGATGGTATTTAGCGAAGCGGATACGAGGTAGCATTTGGCGAAGTGGGAATTCAGCGAAGTGGCCTTTGCCGAGGTGGATTTGGCGAAGCAGATGCAAGGTGGATTAGGCAAAGAGAATGAGAGATGAAGTTTAGCGAAGCAGATGAGAGGTAGAATTTGGCAAAGTGGAATTCAGCGAGGTGGCCTTTGCAGAGGTGGATTTGGCGAAGCGGATGCGAAGTGACATTTGCCGAAGCGGATGCGAGGTGGCATTTGGCAAAGTAGAATTTAGCAAAGTGGGAATTGCCGAGAGGGCAATTGGCGAAGTGGATTTGCGAAGTGGGTTGCAAAGTGGTATCTGCGAAGTGAGGCAGTAGCCTATTTAACCAAGGATCTAATAGCCAAAATTTCACGATAACTTCTTTCTTTTCTTTCTTTCTTTTTCGTTTCATCTCCTATTTTTCTGAAATCTATCCCATTTGTTTTCTAGTGCATTAATACTCCTAATTAATGCATTAAACCATTATATTCTCTCATTTATTAAGGCTTCAACCATCATTCCAAGTCAAGATTTCTCAAGGACGCAAATTGGGGAAATAAGGTAATTCTTCTCTGAGCTCTATTTTTTCTTTCAGATTAAGGTCTTGGGTAATTAGAATAATTAATTATGAGTTATATAAGACTTGTTAAGAGCATTTAAGGCCATTAATTTCAGTTGATAGGGAAGACATAAGGGTTTATGAATATGATGAATAGTGACATGAATAGTGATCACGTTCAAAATTTCGAACTTTTTTAAGAGATAAATTACATTGATAATTAGGAATCAATAATAGAGGCTATAAGATGGTTAAAATTTGATGGAATCATAGTATGTATTTGCAGGAAATCGAAATCATAAAGAGGGCAGCGGAATAAAATTTTATTCGATTTCCTCCATGATCCATATGAAGATCCAGATCAGAAGGTTAGGGTTCATACCTTTGGTTGATGATTCGACTATGAAAAACGATTATGAGTC
>CANXYC012497244.1:0-15895 GCA_948193065.1 Aleurites moluccanus | reverse complement strand
ATGGATATATGTATACATTGTACATATATATGATATATGAGTTTGGGATAAAATGAATATGTGATTTATGATATGGATGATTATATTGAAGTGCATTTTGAGTTGCAATTGATATATGGAGGATATAAGGGGATGTATGTTTTATTGGGAGTGTATTTTTACATATTTTGCGGATAGCTTAAGTCAGAGTTTCAAAGGAGACTCTATCAATTTTTCTGCATACATGTTTGGTAATATAATGATTTTAAAAAAAATTTATGACCTAAAATGTATCACAGGTTAAGTAATGAATGTAATTGTTTAAGCATGGGTTCTTCGTGGTACTAGTGGCTTAGGCATTACCTGTACCCTAGGACCGTCATAGTCTAAGTTTGGCTATGACACGAAGTGTCTGCAAAACAATCCTCAGATGCTCCATATGCTCCTCCTTACTCCTAGAATAGATAAGTATGTCATCAATGAATACAATCACAAACTTATCTAAATATGATCTGAACACCCTGTTCATCAAATCCATAAACACAGCCGGTGCATTGGTCAACCCGAATGGCAACACCAAAAACTCATAATTTATATAGCAGGTTCTGAAAGTAGTCTTAGGTATATCACCCTTCTTAATCTTCAACTGGTTATACCCAGACCTCAAATCAATTTTTAAAAAATGGCTGGCACCCTGCAGCTGATCAAATAAGTCATCTATCCGTGGCAATGGATACTTGTTCTTCACTGTGACTTTGTTCAGCTGTCTGTAATCTATACACATCCTCAATGAGCCATTTTTCTTCCTCACAAACAGTACCAGTGCACCCTAAGAAGAACTACTCGGTCTGATGAACCCTTTATCCAATAGCTCCTGTAACTATACTTTCAATTCCTTCAGTTCAGTTGGAGCCATTCTGTATAGAGGAATGGATATAGGGTCAGTGCCTGTATGCACCTCTATCTCAAACTCAATCTCCCTGTCAGGGGGAAATCCTGGTAACTCATTAGTAAATACATCAGGAAACTCCTGAACAACCAGTATCTGATCCAACTATACATAAGACTTTTGTACATCTACTACATGTGCCAAATAGGTTGAACAACCTTTCCCAATCATCCTCCTGGCCTGGTTAGCAGAAATCAAGTTAACTCCGAACTCCTAAATTTCACCTTAAAACTCAAACTCTGGTTGTCCCTCAGGCTAAAATCTAACTCTTTTCCGATAACAGTCTATAACTGCCTGGTGCCTTGTCAACCAATCCATACCCAATATAACATCTAACTCTAGTACAGGCAACTCAATCAAGTCAGCACGCAAGATGTTATCATCAATCTCAATAATATAGTCAGGGTAGTAATAATCAACATCCACACTATCACCCATAGGAGTTGGAATCATCAATGACACATCTAATAATTTTCTTTTCCTTATTCAATTTGGGTGTAAAATGTGGTGACACAAAAGAGTGAGCAGCACCCGAATCAAATAAGGCATCTGCAATCTCATTCTGAATCAAGATGGTACCTGTAACCACATTGTCTGCTTTATAGGCCTCCTGGGTGTTGACAGCAAACACTCTGCCCTGGCCCCTACCAGCTGGAGCTTGACTACCACTGGGAGCCTGTCCTCCCCTACCTCTGCCTCTTCTTGAAGCCTCTGTGCCTATGTTCTGACTCGTCTATACCACTGGCTGAGAAACTATGATAGATGGATGCTAATTAGCCCTCACTGGACAATTGTTAGCATAATGGCCCTACTGGCCACACCTCAAACATGTACCAATCCGTCTCCAACACTCCCCTCCAAGTCTCCGACCACAAAATCCACAAGTAGGAATGTTGGGTGCCTGAGTAACTGGCATCGAAGAACCCTGAGAGTAAGCAAGTGCTGACTAAACTAAGGGTTGTCCCCTACTATGTAGTCTCCTCCTTTGACTACTAGCTATAAGATCTCTGCTCAAACTGTGGCATGGGCTCTGCCAATCTAGGATGGGAGCTGCTCTCCTCCCTCGTAACCTGTGATCCTAGATCCCCTTTTCTCTTTTGGTCCCTCTTTGCCCTCTCAGTCTTATATTTCTCTTCCATTTATGTAGCCTTGTCAATCACTGTAGTCAAGGAAATGAACTCTGTAGCCAGTAATGCATTATAGAGTGCAGCATGTAGACCCCTCCAAAACCTACTAATCAGATCAGCCTCTGTGGGTACAACATGAGTAGCATATCTACTCAGCCTGACAAACTCCTCCGCATACTCCTCCACTTATCTATCCCCCTACTCAAACTGCTCAAATCTGATCAAATTACGGGTCTTCAGCCCTTATGTAATGAACTCGTCAATCAAACCCTGTATGAACTCTGCCCATGAAGGTGGGTGCTCACCATAAAGCCTAGGCTCCATCCGCCTCGAGAAACAAGTCCATGCCTTACCTTTAAGCAATAGCCCAACCAACTCAATAACTCTCAACTCTGAACGTGGTAGTCTCCTCACTACCTTCTCCACCTCCTCCAAGAAATCAATAGGATCAGTACCTCTATCTCCCCTCAACTCAGGTAAGTTAAGCTTTAGAAAGCTAAACATAGATACTCCTCCCTCCTCAATCTCTCTCTGACCTCCCTGTACAGCTTGCTCCCTCTAAGCCCCCACTGGCGTCACAGGAGCCAGTGCCACTGGAACTGCCTCAAGTACTACAGGTGGAGGCACTACTACTGGAACGGGTGGTGGCAGTACCTACTATCACTCCCGCCTCATCTCAGCCATCTCTCTCCGTAACTCCAATAAACCCCGCATCATCTCCACTCTCTAGGGGTCATCACCCTTTTCATAATCCTTTGAAGTCCGTTGGGATCAAGAAAGACCCTCTGATAAAGAAATCACCCTCACCAGTATCTTATTGGAGGCAACCTCTGCCTTCCTGGTATCTCTATCCCTATCGTCGGACATCTTTGTAATCTGTCCAAAAAAGCAGAAATGCTAAATAATAACATATAACAGACGATAACAGCAAAAGACGACAAAGGAAATCCTATTCTCCATGGTATACTTAATTTTACCGCATTTTGTACTTAGTCACTATTCCTCTGTAATTCAGTCACTATTCATCTGTAACCTAAATTCACAGTCTGTAAACATATTGCTCTGATATCACCTCTGTCAGGACCCTGTTTCTCGGATCTCGACTGTCCTAGAGCATGGGAAATGCCAATGGCGACCGACACCCATAAAACCCAGTATCACATGCATCATCTATAAACCACAATATATTATCCATTTTAATTAGTTACCATCCATTCTATTGTTCTGTCATTCATTCTGTAGTTTACTGGAAATGGCTGTAAACATCACAATATCATATCATACTATCATCACATAACTCAAAATATCAACATCAGTATGTCACGACCCAGTTTCCTAGATCGCGAAGGTCCTAGGGCACGGGAGATACCAATGGGGATCGGCACCCGTGGAATCCGGTATCATATGCATCATCTATAAACCTCAATATATATTATTCATATTAATTAATTACCAGTCATTCTGTTAACCTGCCATGCATTTTGTAATCATTCTGCAATTGGCTGCAACCATTCAAATTATCATATCATGCATCATCATATACTCAATATATCATAAAGCATTATATACAATGTTCATCTCCTAGCTAACCCAATACATACCCATGGAGCAGGTAGATAATGAACACTAAAAATAATAGTAATACAGAAATCCAAAAAATATACATCAAGGCTATGGCAGATATCCCGAAATGACAGAAGACAGGAATCTACAATCTACTCCTCTCCTGAAATGGGTAAACAAATAAACGGTGAGTATAGATGATACTCAGTAAATTTACATGCATCGCAATAAATGATAGGCAACAATAAACATTGGTATTAGTCAATGAGATATCAATGTACATAATAAATATCAGGGTATAGTAAAGCCAAAGAATATCATATAGGATAGGTTGTATATGGAAAGACAGATAATAGGATGGACTGTATGAAAGGAAATCATACAATCTCCAGTCAATCAATATCGACCATGAAGGTCTCCAGTATCAATGAGCATAAGGCTGATCAGACCCTATAGCCAGGACCATAACCCCTCCTAGCTAGGGTATAAGTAATACAATGTGCACATCGCCGACAGTATTTCCCCACTGCCCTGTCGGATCGGTAGCTCTGCCAAACCATATCAGGGTCAATAATGAGGGATACCATAAGCAACAATGGCATCAAGATATCAGTCAATCCAAATAATATTCAGTTCAGTATCAATCAGTACAGTATTCAATATACTCAATGGCAATGCCATATGCAATATATAATCAATAATAAAGAGTTTAGCAATAAGGAAAGGCATGAAACAAAAGTTGGTTCGGTGGCCGAAAATGGTAGGTCAATTGGCATGCCAATGTCGCCAGCGACAATGGCATTCAAATGGTAGGCCTATGGCATGCAAACCAATAGGCCAATGGCAAATGAACTAGGCATTTCATTGAACACTTGGTGAGCATACATCGGCAAGCCAATAGGTTAGGTTATGATTCAAATTTGGCTTGCCCATTCAAATCAACAAAAAACCACATTGCAATACAAAGTATAAGTATCAAAGAAACACAATTAAACAATGTTAAAAAGGATCAAATTGGCAAGGAAAATATGGCAAAAAATCAAACAATTTCAAAGGCAATACAAGGGCAATAGGGTTCGGCCATTTAGGGTTTTTCACAAATGGTTTCTAAACAAAAATTCACTCATTTATGCATGATAATTGATGCAATGTAAACTCACCTAAGCCTCCAAATAGCTTTTGCACAATCCAATTCTACCAATTTCTACCAAAATGCCAAAATAGGCTACTTTGAAAATTAACCTTGATCAATCTCCAATTCTACATCAATTAATCCATCAATTAGTTACCTAAACACATCCAATTGACTAATTCTAACATCAATTAACATAAACACATCCTAATTCAACAAGTCATTCTATACAACTTCAATTTGAGCTACTAATTTAGGGATTTCAATCCATTTGGATAAATTAGTGTAATTAACTATCATACCCATTCAATTGAACCTAAATAACATTTAAATCATCAATCAAACTCAAGAAATAAACTCATTACCTCAAAATCACCAAAGTGGCCGAAATCTTCCTTGAGAAATTCCTCCCAATCCTTTACTCCTCCAAGTAATCTAATGGTAGAAATGAAAAAAGCTAAGATGATTTGTTATTTTTCTATCAAATTTCCTTAAAAATCTATAAGAAAAGGAAGAATTGAAGATGAAGAAATGGAGAAATGGTGTTTCGGCTTCACTAAAGAAGAAGAACAAGAATGAACCGAAATGGTTAAGGCCAAATATAAGAAAAAAATCAATTTACACAATTACAACTAAATCCTCAAACTTCCATCCTTTACACTTTGGTCCTTAAATCTTCTATTTTATTCAGACAATTCTGTCAGGATTTAGATATCAGAGTGGGGAGTGAATAGGCTTATTTTAATTTATACTTATTTATCAAAATGGTTCTGTAGTCATTCTGCAACCCCGACCGACCACTTTCCACTATTCACCTTGAATTTTCTTTTATTTACAAAAATGCCATTACTTACTTTTTTAGTGTTCCTAAATGATTTTCACTTCTTTCTTTTTACTAAAATTACACATAAATTATGGTCATCTTTTATTCCTAAGTCAACTTCATAAATTCTTCTGTTGACCGGACTGCTCATTTTTCAGCAGTATTCCCGACACCGCCAGTTTCAGAAAAAGTTTCAAATTTACTTTCTAACTGTGCCTCAAAAATTATTTCCCATAATTTCAGGACTAATGGACCACATATTGAGAATTAATTCATGCATGATAGTTATAACTTTCTAGGGTATTACATTTTACCCCCTACAAATAAATTCGTTCTCGAATTTAAATAATAACATACCTCATGATTGGAATAGGGATGGATATTTGCTCCTCATCTCCTGCTCGCTCTCCCATATGCACTCCTCCATTGTCTCGTTCCTCCATAGCACTTTGACCAATGGGATCTCTTTGTTCCGAAGCTTTCTGACTTGTCGATCAACAATCTCCACAGATAGCTCCTCATAAGACAAATCCTCACTGAGATCCACATCCTGAACCTCCAAAATGTATGATGGATCGGATACATACTCCCGCAGCATAGATATATGGAAGACTGGATGTACGTGGCTCATACTGGTTGAAGAGCCAATTTATAGGTCACACTACCAATCCTCTAAAGTATCTCAAACGGGCCTATAAATCGTGGTGATAGCTTACCCCTCTTCCTAAATTTCATAACTCCCCTCATCGGTGATACCTTTAGGAAGACATGATCACTAACTGAAAATTATACATCCTTCCTCTTCGGATTAGCATAACTCTTCTGCCTACTGAAGGCAGTCCTCATCCGCTCTCTGATTATATGAACCTTTTCCATAGTCTCTCTAATCAACTCTAGTCCCTCTAGCTGCTTTCTCCCGGCTCCACCCAACATACTGGAGATTTGCACTTCCTATCATATAGTGCTTCAAATGGAGCCATACCAATAAAAGAGTGGTAACTATTCTTGTAGGAGAACTCTATCAGTGGCAAATAATAGTCCCAGTTACCCTTGAAATCCAAAACAAATAACCTGAGCACATCCTCCAATGTTTGGATCGTCCTCTCCGTCTGCCCATCAGTCTGTGGATGGAAAGTAGTACTAAACCATAACTGGGTACCCATAGCCTCCTGAAATTTCTGCCAAAATTGAGATGTGAATTGTGTACCCCTGTCTGAAATAATCACCAAAGGAACTCTATGAAGACGCACAATCTTATCCATATATAACTGTGCGTACTGAGCCACTGTATAGTCGGTCTTTACCTCCAAAAAAAGTACAGACTTTGTCAACCGATCAACAATAACCCATATAGAATCATATTCCCTCGAAGTCCGTGGTAGACCAACTATAAAATCCATGGTAACCTGTTTCCATTTCCACTATGGCAATTCAATCTCCTGAAGTAGCCCTGATGGTTTCTGATGCTCAAACTTAACCTGCTAACAGGCTAAGCATTTAGACACAAACTGAGCTACGTTCTTTTTCATCCCTGGCCACCAATAAATATCCTTCAGATCATAGTACATCTTGGTAATCCCTCGATGTACACTGTATGCAAAATAGTGAGCCTCTCTCATAATCCGATCCAGTAGCCCATCAAAATCTGGTACACATAAGCGTTTCCCACATCTCAGTATCCCATCCTTTATAGTAAACTCTATCATCCGACCACTCTGAACCTCTCCCTTCAGCTTCAGAAGATAAGGATCTTTGTCTTGAGACACTTTAATATCATCAATCAACAGTGAGTTCGCCCGAAATTGGGCTATCAGAGCCTAGTTCTGATCCTAGGATCCTAACTCCAACTCTACCCCCAAATCTGGTAACTCCCTCATTTGTCGAATCAATGGCCTTTTGCCAATCATAGTATGAGCAAGACTCCCATAGATTTCCTGCTCAAGGCATCCACCACTACATTGGCCTTCCCTGGGTGATAGAGAATCTCGCAGTCAAAATCCTTCAGAAGCTCTACCCATCTGCACTATCTCAGATTCGGATCCTTCTGCTGAAATATATACTGTAGACTCTTATGACCAGTATATATCTTGCATTTCGACCCATACAGATAATGTCTCCAAAACTTTAAGGCAAATATAACTGGTGCCATTTCCAGATCATGAGTTGGATAATTTACTTCATGCTTCTTTAACTGACAAGAAGCATAAGCAATTACCCTACCCATCTACATCAATACACACCCTAGGCCAATCCGTGAAGCATCACAATATATTGTAAATTTCTCCCCCTCAACTGGTAATGCCAAAACTGGAGCATTAGTAAGGCAATACTTCAAAGTCTAGAAGCTACGGTCACACTCATCCGTCCAAACACATCGCTCCTGTTTCCTCATC
Organism: Aleurites moluccanus; assembly: GCA_948193065.1. Classification (NCBI taxonomy): domain Eukaryota; kingdom Viridiplantae; phylum Streptophyta; class Magnoliopsida; order Malpighiales; family Euphorbiaceae; genus Aleurites; species Aleurites moluccanus. The sequence continues at coordinate 7,929 of CANXYC012497244.1, read as the reverse complement.
AGTCTAGTCAATGGAGCTGCAACCCAGGAGAAATCTTTCACAAATCTCCGATAATAACCAGCCATACCCAGAAAACTATGTACCTCTGAAACACTGGTAGGCTACAGCCAATTAGCAACCGCTTCTATCTTTTGAGGATCCACCATAATACCATCCTTGCATATAATATGCCCAAGGAAACACACCTCAGCCATTACTTACTTTTTCAGTGTTCCTAAATGATTTTCACTTCTTTCTTTTTACCAAAATTACACATAAATTATGGTCATTTTTTATCCCCAAGTCAACTTCAAAAATTCTTCTATTGACCGGACTGCTCATTTTTCGGCAGTGTTCCCGACACTGCCAATTTCCGGAAAGTTTCAAATTCGCTTTCTAACTATGCCTCAAAAATTATTTTCAATCATTTCAGGACTAATGGACCATATACTGAGAATTAATTTATACATGATAGTTATAAATTTCTAGGGTATTACACAGTATATACATATGTTCATCTCGTAGCTAACCCATAAATACCCCATGGAGCAGCTAGATAATGAACACTAAAATACAGAATTCAGAATTTATACATAAATGATAGCAAGCAAATATCCCCGGATGACAGATGACAGGAATCTGCACTCTACTCCTCTCCTGAAATGGTTAAACAATGAAAAAATGAGTATAGATGATACTCAGGGAACCTATATGCATCACAATAAAACAGTAGGTAGTAATGAAGCAATAGTGTCAATAGAACAGATAATAGTAAACAAAATCAATATCGGGTTACAATATAACCAAGGAATCCAATGTAGGCTCAGTATCGTATAGAAAGACAAATAATGGGATAGACTATATGAAAAGAAATCATACAACCTCCAGTAATCCGTATCAATATGGACCATGTAGGTCTCCAGTAACATATCTGTATCAGTGAGCATAAGGCTGATCAGGCCCTATGTCCAGGACCATAACCCTTCCTAGCTAGGGTATCAGTAATATAATGTGCACATCACCGATAGTGTTTTCCCACTACCCTGTCAGATCGGTAGCTTTGCCAAACCATATAAGGGTCAATAACAAGGGATACCATAAGCAACAATGGCATCAAGATATCAATCAGTACAATTATCAATACGATCAATGGCAATGCCGTATACAATATACAATCAATGATAAAGAGTTTAGCAATAAGGAAAGGTATGAAACAAAAGTTAGTTTGGTGGTGGAAAAGGGTAGGTCAATTGGCATGCCAACATCACTGGCGACAATGACATTCAATTGGTAGGCCTATGGCATACAAACCAATAGGCCAATGGCAAATGAACTAGGCATTTCATCTAACATGTGATGGGCATACAATGGCAAGCCAATAGGTTAGGTTTAGGTGCAAACTTGACTTGCCCAATTCAATCAATACAAAGTCACATTGGCAAACAAAGTATATGCATCAAGAAACACAATTAAACAACATCAAAATGGGATTAAATGGCAAGGGAAAATCAATAAAAAACCAAGCAAATCCAAGGGCAATGAATAGGGCAAGGGTTTCGGCCAAAGGGCGGATTTCACAAATGGTTTCCATTCATCAATTCAATGTTTTAGGCATGTAATTTGATGCAATGTAAACTCACCTAATGCTTCAAATCACCTTTGCATAAGCCAATTCCACCAATTTCCCTAAATATGCCAATTTGGTCACTTTGTAATTCACCTTTGTCAAATCTCCAATTCTATATCAATTTATCCATCAATTAGTTATCCATTCACTTCCAATTAAACAATTATAAAATCAATTAACATAAACAAACTTTAAATCATCAAATCATATCTGACAACTTCAAATTAATCAAACCAAATTGGGGATTTTCATCAATTAGCATTAATTGATACAAATTGACTTCAAACCCATCTAATTCAACCTAAATAACATCTGAATAATCAATTAAACTAAGAAAATCACATCTTTACCTCTACAACACCAAATGGACAAAATCTTCCCTTTGTTTCTCCTCGAAATTCTTAGCTCCTTTCTACAAATTGAAGATGGAAATGAAGAAAGCTAAGTGAGAACTCAACTTTTCCATCAAATTTCTAAAGATTTGGTGAAGAAATGAAGAAGAAATGGAAGAAACAAAATCAAAGAAGTGGTTCAGTCTAAGTGAGGAAGAAGAAGAAAAATGAAGCAAATTTGGCTAAGGCAAAATATAAAGAAAAAACAATTTGCACAATTACAACTAACTCCCCGAACTTCCGTCCATTACACTTTGGTCCAAAATCTTCTGTAATTTTATTCTGTCAATTCTGTCTAGAATTAGATATCAGAGTGGGGAGTCAATAAGCTTATTTTAATTAATACTTATTTATAAAAATGGTTCTGGAGTCATTCTGTAACCCGACTGACTAATTTTCACTATTCACTTTAAACTTTCATTTACGATTTTGCCATTGGTTACTTTTTCAGTGTTCCTAAATGATTTTCACTTCTTTATTTTTACCAAAATTACACATAAATTATGGTTATCTTTTACTCCCAGATCAACTTCAGAAATTCTTTTGTTGACCGGACTGCTAATTTCTCGGTAGTGTTCCCGACACCGCCACTTTCCTGAAAAGTAGCAAGTTCACTTTCTAACTGCGTCTCTAAAATCATTTCCCATTATTTCAAGACTAATGAACTAGAAATTGAGAATTAATTCATGCATATGAGTTATAACTTTGTAGGGAATTACATATGAAGCTTTGTATGGCAGAAAATGCAGATCACCTATATGTTGGGTGGAACCGAGAGAAAAGCAGTTAGAGGGACCATATCTGATCAATGAAATAATGGAGAAAATCCTTATTATACAATAGAGGATAAAGACTTTTTTCAGCAGGCAGAAAAGCTATGTGGATCAAAAAAGAAAAGAGGTACAGTTTGCAGTGGGTGACCATGTATTTTTGAAGATCTCTCCTATGAAAGGAGTGATGAGATTTGGAAAGAAAGGCAAGTTGTCACCAAGGTATATTGGACCATTTGAGAATTTGGATCGGGTTGGAAATATTTCATACAGACTAGCTCTTCCACCTAATATGGGCCACGTGTATCCAGTGTTCCACTTTTCTATGCTACAGAAATATGTTCCAGATCCGTCCCATGTGCTTTAACCCCAAGAGATTGAAATTGATGAAGCATTATCATTTGAAGAAGTTCCAGTATAGATTGTGAATCATCATATTAGACAACTTCGGAATAAGAGTATTCTAATGGTTAAAGTACTATGGCGTAGCATAAGTGTAAAGGAGTGTACCTGAGAGAGTGAGGCTGAGATGAGACACAAGTACGTCACTTATTTCATGAGTCAGGTTTTATTCCGCCCAATAACCTTAAAGTAAATTCGGGGATAAATTTATTTATAGGGGGGTAGAATGTAACACCTTAGTTAAACTTAGAACCTAAACCATAAAGGGTAACCTAGGGGGAATTTTTGCTTGACTTGAAACTTGTGAATTTTTACATGTTTCTGCTTGAATTTGATTGGAATGCATGTTATATGATGTGTTTGAATGAATAATGTGGGTTTAAAAGTTGATAGGAAGAAATCGGGTAAATTTGAGTTTTTGATGAACTGGGGGCAAAACGGTCATTTCATACCCCTTGAGCTTTTATGGAAAATAACATCATATTTGATGGTAAAAAGGAATATCAGGACATGAAAATAGAGGTTTTCTGATTAAATGAATTTTTGTTGGAAAGTTAAAGTCGGTAGAAAATAATTTAGGACAAAGATGCTCGGATAGGGATTCCATTTGAACTAAGGGTAGTTTGGTTTTTTCCTTTTAATTATGGACTTATTTGGTGTATGCAAGCTTATGGTATCATTTTAGGCTAACTAAATAAAACCATTGGATGAAAAGATGAAGAAATTGATGGTTAGTAAGCTAGGTTTCACAATTTCTACCATAAGTTCAATGTATAGGATTATACCAATTGATTTTTAGTTAGATTTTTGCCACCCCTTCACCATTCTTAGCCATTTCACTAGCCAAAATTTTCTCTTTCTTCTTTAAAGGTTTTGGCCACCATTGATGAACACCAAAGCTTGTTGTTTTCTTTCATTTATTGATTCAAACATGTTAATTCCATCATTCTAAACACTAATCTATCCTTAGATTCAAAAGAAAACCAAGAAAAAGTGAAAAATCAAAGCTTTGAAGTTTTGGAAGAACTATTGGAAAAGTAATTGATTTTGCCATTCTTTTGGTTTAATTGTGTTCTTAAGATGTTCTTTGATGTTAATTGGTGACAAAAATGTGTTTAGGTGGGAAGGAATTCAAAAAAGTTGGAAAGGAAACCCTAATAGGAAAAGGAATGATTCAATGATTTTTTTTTTTGATGGAATTTTTGTGCAAATGAGTTGTATTTGATATGTTTGATATGAATTAGTGGCCATTTAATGGAAACAAATCCATTTGGATAGAATTTCATTTTGGCCGAATGTGATGATGTTTGAATAATGGTTTGATGTTTGATATTTTATAGGTTTAAATGATGGAATGGTATGTATTTAATGTGTATGTAATGAATTAGTGGTTATTTGATGGAAAGAAATCCATTTGAATGGAATTCTAGTTTGGTCGAATGTGTATAGCTTAAGGAATGATATGATGCTTTGATGTTTAATAGGTTCAAATAGTTAAATGTTATACATTTGGTGTATATGTATGTTGTATGAATGATTGGTGTTGAAAAATGGATGAATGGAATGAATTCCATTTAGGTTAAACCATGTTGAGTTTGTAAGCTTAATGTGTTAGGATAAAGTAATTAGAAAGGTAGAGTTTGAATATGGTTTAATGGTGTAAGTAATGGAAATGCATACGTTTAGATACATAAAAGATAATTGATATAAGTACTTAGAAGCTAAACTTGAAATATGGTGTATGTTTGATATGGAATATTGAGCTAAGTGCATATGAGTTATTAATTTGGTTTATAAGTAATGAATATGTGAAATGTAGGTCAAATGTGGTGATAGAATGTGTTTATTGCATAAAGGATTGGGAAAAGGGTGAATTATGTAAAGTGAGGTTCATAGTGCATAATGTGTATGCTTGATGTATTTTAATGTGAATAACTTGTTTTGTGATGTTTTTACATCTTACCGGAGTGTTAAATGTGAAAATAGGTGAACCGTCGAGTACTCCAGTTCGGAGTGTCGGACGGCGGGCCAACTAGGGCTACCGACAGTGAATTGGGTGATAAAGTGGACTAATTGCATAAAAGGTGAGTCTATATGTATAATCATGCATGATTTGCATCATATATCATATGAAATGTCACTTGGACTAATAAACCATCATTTGCTATCTTATAGTACATACAGTGCATTTTGACCCATAAATAAACCCACCGAAACAACCTAAAATGACTTAAACTTTGTCTGTCTCTAAAATGAAATCTAGAAATCCAATTAGCCACCACTTGGCCCAATCTTCTAGTTTTTTACCAAGCTTTAAAATGGTACCTCATGATCCACCTAAATCCTTCGGTAACATAGTTAACCAGAAACTACTCAAAAATTCCAAAATGGACCCGTAACGGCAAGTGTCAGTTGCGGCAGTGCAATTGGGCCCCGCCGGCCTTTTTTTTTACTTGAGATAAATTTGTTTTAATATTCATTATGGATATATATATATAATTATTCTATAGCTATATGAGTTCTATTTATGCTATATTGATTGTTATATGGAGACACACCCATATGATATTATAACAAGCTACCTCGATGGTGTAGCGGATAATTCCATCGACTGTGTGCACACTAGTATTTACTTGACCCTTACTAGGGAGGGGTTCATATTCTCTAGCCGTAAGGGATGATCTCTCTTACGTAAAGTGGTTTATGCACTTTATGATAGTGCTGGAGTACTGAATTACAGATAGTGCGATTGCACTTTTTCACTTGATCCAATCCTGTTATATCATATGTGCGTTGACTCGTACACTAGAAATTTATATGGATACTTATATGGATATTTATATGGATACTTATATAGATACTTGTTTCATCCCATATTTGCTACTGGATATTCATATGGATACTTGTTTCACCCTTTACTTGTTATCTTATATGATTCTACAAGCCATTTGTGAGCAACCATGGTATAATGATCAACTACTACATATATATATATATATATATATATATATATATATATATATATATATATATATTCACTGAGTATTTTTAAACTAACCCCTCTTAGTGGTTTTTGTTTTTCAAGACTGTAGCGAGGCTCTAATTCCATTGGCACCTTCTATCCTCGCCTTGTAATTGTACTACTTGAAACATGTAATATTCGAGTCCCAAAAGTATATGTAAATATTTGTACAATATACAGGTTCCATGGTACTATAATCTAAAGAGTGACATGTATATGTATGTGTGATTGTAATTTTATAGTTTTGCATATAAATTATGCTATGGATATGTATACATTGCTTGAGATATACAGAGATCTATTGAGTTGATATTGGTGGTTGAAATGAGAATTGATGATACAAATATATTGGAAGTGTTTATTACTTGTTTTATCGCTGGACATAGTCATATTTTAGAGGAGATGCTGTCAAAATTTCAACAGCATTATTAAGCTATTTAAGCTGATTTAATGTATTGTTTTTCATATCATATAGTTAATTGGGTTCTTCGTGGTACTGGTAGCTTAGGCAACACCCATACCCTAGGACCGTCGCGACTTCCAGGTTGGGTCGTGACAACAGCTAGATTATGAACATCAAAATAATAATACAGAATATCAGAAAATATACATCTGACTAACTGTAGATATCCCTGGATGACAAATGACATGAATATGCACTTTACTTCTCTCCTAAAATGGGTAAACATTGAAAAAGTGAGTATAGATGATACTCAGTGAATCTACATGCATCATCAATAAAACAGTAGGTAGCAATGAAGCAATAATATCAATAAGTCGAATAACAGTAAACAGAATCTATAATGGGTTACAGTATAGCCAAATATTGAAGTACAGGCTTAGTATCATATGGGAAGACAAATAAAGGGATGGACTGCATGAAAAGAAATCATACAATCTTCAGTAATCCGTATGGACCATATAAGTCTCCAGTAACATATATGTATCAGTAAGCATAAGGCAGATCAGGCCCTATGGCCAGGACCATAGCCCCTCCCAGCTAGGGCATCAGTAATACAATGTGCATATCGCCTACAATATTTCTTTGCCGCCCTATCTGATCGGTAGCTCTGTCAAGCCATATAAGGGTCAATATAACAAGGGATACCATTATGCAACTATGGCATCCATCAATCGATCAGTCCAATATCAGTCAATTCAATTATTAATAAGAACAATGGCAATGCTATAGTTAACATACAATCAATGATAAATGGATTGGCAATTAATAAAGACATGGAACAAAAGTTAGTTCGGTGATGGAAAACGGTAGGTCAATTGGCATGCCAACGTTGCTGGCAACAATGGCATTCAAATGGTAAGCCTGTCACGACCTATCTCGGAAGTCGTGACGGTCATAGGGTACGGGTGATGCATAGGTGACCAGTACCACGTAGAACCCAATAGACTATCTATATGATAAGCAACAACCAAATACAATTCAAATAAATATAAAAATGCTGAGGAAAATTCAACAGCATTTCCCCTAAAATTGGACTATGCCTAAGAAATAAAAACACACAAATAACACTTCTATAATACTCATTCTCATCTCAAACATCATGATCCCTCTGGATCTCCAATCAATAATTCTCAAATTCAACATCCATCTCAACATTATTATATATCATACAACTCAATATCAACACATATATATATATATATATATTATCATCCAAAATATTAAGTGTAAACATCATTAAATATGCAGGCTTAAAGCTATCTATATGACAAACA
>CANXYC012496704.1:0-13288 GCA_948193065.1 Aleurites moluccanus | reverse complement strand
TTAATCAAAGTCAATATTGATGGCTATAATATACATTTGCCACACCAAATCCAAAACCAAAGCTAGTAATCCTATATATTGTGCTTATGATAGCAATTTTGAAACCTATTGATCTAACCATCCATTTCTTCATCATTTGATTCAATGATTAGATTTAATCAAGCCTAAAATGATACCATGGAATTGCATACACCATGTAATTCCATATCTCAAAGGAAAAGACCATATTGCTATTAGTTCAACCGAAGCACCTTAAGCACCTCAATTGAGCAGCTTACCGGGCACTATTTTTAATCGAGTTTATTTCTCTATCAAAACTTCAAATAAATTAAATAACATCATTTTCAAGTCCTAATTTTCTTTTCTACCTTCAAATATCATATTAATTCCATGAAAACTCAAACGGGTGTGAAATGACCATTTTACCCCCAGTTCACAAAATTTTGAGTTTTCCCGATTTCTTCCTAACAGCCTTTGATGCACTTTTACATGTGTAAAATTGTCTAAAACATGTATATTCATACAATTTAAGCAATAACATGTATATTACATGTCATATAAACAAACAAGGAATCCCCTTAGGTTTGCTCTTTGAAGCTTATGCTTTAAGCCTTTAGACTAGGGTGTTACATGAACTCAGGTAAGTTTAGCTTCAAAAAGCTAAATATAGAGACTCCTCCCTCCTCTATCTCTCTTCGACCTCCCTATACAGTTGGCTCCCTCTGAGCCCCCACTGGCTGCATAGGAGCCGGTGCTACAGGAACTGCCTCGGGTACTACTGCAGGAGCAGGTGGTGGTTATGCCTGCTGTTTCTCCCTCCTAATCTCAACCATCTCCCTCCTCAGCTCCATCAAACCCCTTATCATCTCAATCCTCCAAGGGTCATCTCCCCTCTTTGAGTCCTCTGAAGTCCGTCAAGTTCGGGACGAACCCTCTGATACAGTAATCTCCCTCACTAATGACTCATTAGAGGCAACCTCAGCCTCCCTAATGTCTCTGTCTCTACTGTCAGACATGTCTATAATCTGGCAGGAAAAATGATAACAGTCTCATAATACAGTAAAAATGCAGAATAATAACATATAACAGACAATAATTGCAAAAGACGTTAAAAGCAAATCCTATGCTCCATGGTATACCTAATTTTATCCCATTTTATAACTAGTCACTATTCCTATGTATAACAGTCACTATTCATCTGTAACCTAGATTCACATTCTGTAAACCTAGTGCTTTGATACTACCTCTGTCACGACCCAGTTTCCCGGACCACGATGGTCCTAGGGCGCGGGAAATGTCAATGGCGACTGGCACCCGTAGAACCTAATACCATTGCACAGTCTCTCAACCTCAATATATTATTCAGTTATTATAGTTACCATCCCATATGTTATCCTGTTATTCATTCTGTTATGCATTTTGCAATTGGCTGTAATCATTAATTATCACAATATCATATCATGCATCATCATATAATATCATCAATATAAGAATATCATCATTATATATATGTTCATTTCCTAGCTAACCCGTACATACCCATGGAGCAGCTAGATAATGAACAACAAAAATAAATACAGAATATATCAAAAATATACACAATAGTCTGTAGCAGGAATCCACTGAAGACAGAAGACCGGATCCTGTAACCTACTTCTCTCCTGAAATGGTTAAACAATGAAACAGGTGAGTATAGATGATACTCAGTGAATTTACATGCATCACAATAATAATAATAGGCAATGGCATCAGTCAAAGGAAATACAATATACATTATGGATATCAAGGTACAATAAAGCCAAAGAAATAACAAATAAGCTCAGTTACATATGGAAAGACAGATAATGGGATGGACTGTATGAAAAGAAATCATACAATCTCCAATCAGTCAATATGGACCATGTAGGTCTCCAGTGTCAATAAGCATAAGGCTAATCAGGCCCTATGGCCAGGACCTTAACCCCTCATAGCTAGGGTTCAATAGTACAATGTGCACAAGGTCGACAGTATTTCCCTACTACCCTGTCGAATCGATAGTTCTGCCAAACCATATTAGGGTCAATAACAAAGGATACCATAAGCAACAATGGTATCCGGATATCAGTCAATATAATAACTGTCAATTTGGTATCAGTCAGTACAGTATTCATTATAATCAATGGAAATGCTAAATACAATATACAAGCAATAATAAAGGGTTTGGCAATAAGGAAAGGTATAAGAAAAAAGTTGGTTCGGTGGCCGAAAATGGTAGGTCAATTGGCATGCCAATTTCGCTGGCGACAATGGCATTCAATTGGTAGGCCTATGGCATGCAAACCAATAGGCCTATGGCAAATGAACTAGACATTTCATTGAATACTTGGTGGGCAAACATTGGCAAGCCAATAGGTTAGGTTTTGGTGCAAAATTCACTTGCCCAATCAAAGCAACAACAAACCACATTGTCAAACAAAGCAAAGGTATCAAGAAACAAGATTAAACAACATTAAAAGAGGATCAAAATAGCAAGGAAAATGAAAGGAAAATCAAACAAAAACATAGGCAAAATTGCATAATGGTTCGGCCAACTAGGGTTTTCCATCAATGGTTTCCAATCAACATTTCAATGGTTCAAACATGTTATTTGATGCAATGTAAACTCAACTAATGATCCAAATAGCCAATTCACACTCAAATTGCACCAATTCCACTGAATTTCCCTAAAATGTTTACTTTGAAAAGCCAATTTGAGAAATCTCCAATTCTACATCAAATTATCCATCAATTAGTTGTTCATTCATATCCAATTAACCACTTGTAACCTCAATTAACATAAACACATCCTAATTCAACATATCATCCTTTACAACTTCAATTTACTAAACCAAATTGGGAATTCCATCAAATTAGGATAAACTAATGCAATTAAACATTTTACCCATTCAATTGAACCTAAAATAACACTAAATCATCAATCAAATCAAACAAATAAACATCCTTACCTCAAAGCACCCAAATGGCCGAATCACTCTTGGAGTTCTTCCTCCAATTCCTTTGCTCCAATCTTCAAATTAATGGTAGAAATGAACTTAGCTACCTTGAATTACTATTTTGCAACAATTTTTCTTAAGAAATCTATAAGGAATGAGAAGAATGGAAGATGGAAATTGAAGAGAATGGGTTCGGCGCCATGAAGAAGAGATAGAAAATGGTGATAGCCGAAATGCTTAAGGCAAATTAAAGGCAAAAATCAAATGCACAATTGCAACTAAACCCTCCAAGTTCCAACCTTTACACTTTGATCCTTAAATCTTTTGTAATTTATTTTGACAAATTCTGTCGGGATTTAGATATCAAAGTGGGGAGTGGATAGGCTTATTTTAATTTATACTTATTTATAAAAATAGTTCTGAAGTCATTCTGTAACCCCGACCGACCACTTTCCACTATTCACATTGAATTTCCCTTTATATATAAAAATGTAATTACTTACTTTTTTAGTGTTCCTAAATGATTTTCACTTCTTTCTTTTTACCAAAATTAAACATAAATTATGGTCATCTTTTATCCCCAGATCAACTTCAGAAATTCTTCCGTTGACCGGACTGCTAATTTCTCGGTAGTGTTCCCGACACCGCCAGTTTCCAAAAAAGTGTCAAGTTTGCTTTCTAACTATTTCTCTAAAATTATTTATTACATTCTACCCCCCTATAAATAAATTTGTCCTCGAATTTAAATATAAACATACCTCGATGCTGAAACAAGGATGGATATCTGCTCCGCATCTTTTGCTCGCTCTCCCATGTACACTCTTCCATCTTCTGATTCCTCCATAATCATAGGGATCTCTTTGTTCCGAAGGTTTTTGACCTGTCAATCAACAATCTCCACAGGTAGCTCCTCATATGAGAAATCCACACTGAGATCCACATCCTGTACTTCCAAAATGTGCAATGGATCCGACACATATTTTCACAACATCGATATGTTGAAGACTAGATGTATGTGGCTCATACTGGGTGGAAGAGCCAATCTATAAGCCACACTACCAATCCGCTCAAGTATCTCAAATGGGCCTATAAATCATGGTGATAACTTACCCCTCTTCACAAATCTCATAACTCCCCTCATCGTTGAGACCCTTAGGAAGACATGATCACCAACTAAAAACTGGACATCCTTCCTCTTCGGATCAGCATAACTTTTCTGCTTACTAAAGGCAGTCCTTATCTGCTCTCTGATCATAGGAACCTTTTCCATAGTCTCTCTAATAAGCTCTGGTCCCTCTAGCTGCTTCTCTCCCGGCTCCACCCAACACACTGGAGATCTGCACTTCCTACCATATAATGCTTCAAATGGAGCCATACCAATAGAAAAGTGATAACTATTGTTATAGGAGAACTCTATCAGTGGAAGATAATAATCCCAGTTACCCTTGAAATCCAGAACACATAATCTGAGCATATCTACCAATGTCTGGATTGTCCTCTCTGACTGCCCATCAGTTTGCGGATGAAAAGCAGTACTAAACCGTAACTGGGTACCTATAGCCTTCTGAAATTTCTGCCAAAACTGAGATGTGAAATGTGTACCCCTGTCTGATATGATCACCAAAGGAACTCTATGAAGACGCACAATCTTATCTACATATAATTGTGTGTACTGAGCTACTGTATAACTGGTCTTTACCTCCAAAAAACGTGCAGACTTCGTCAACCGATCAACAATAACCCATATAGAATCATATCCTCTCGAAGTCTATGGTAGACCAACTATGAAATCCATGGTAACCTATTCCCATTTCCACTCTGGCAGCTCTATCTCCTGAAGTAGCCTTGATGGCTTTTGATGCTCAAACTTATCCTGCTGATAGGCTAAGCATTTTGATACAAACTAAGCTACATCCTTCTTCATTCCTGGCCACCAATAAACATCTCTGAGATCATGGTACATCTTGGTAATCCCTGGATGTATACTATATGCATAATAGTGAGCCTCTCTCATAATCCGATCCTGTAGCTCATCACAATCTGGTACACAAATGTGCCTCCCACATCTTTGTATCCCATCATCCATAGTGAACTCTGTCATCCGACCACTCTGAACCTCTCCCCTCAGCTTCAGAAGATAAGGATCTCTGTCCTGAGCCACTTTAATATCATCTAGCAACAGTGACTTCGCCCGGAATTGGGCTATCAGAGCCTGGTTCTGATCCTGGGAACCCAAATCCAACTCTACCCCAAAATCTTCCAACTGCCTCAAATCTCTGATCAATGGCCTCCTGCCAATCACAATATGTGCAAGGCTACCCATAGACTTTCTGCTCAGAGCATCCGCCACTACAATGGCCTTTCTTGGGTGATAGAGAATCTCACAGTCATAATCCTTCAAAAGCTCAACCCATCTGCGCTGCCTCAGATTCAAATCCTTCTACTGAAATATATACTGTAGACTCTTATGATAAGTATATATCTCGCATTTCGACCCATACAAATAGTGTCTCCAAATCTTGAAGGAAAAGATCACAACTACCATCTCCAAATCATGAGTCAGGTAATTTGCTTCATGCTTCTTTAATTGACGAGAAGCATAAGCAATTACCTTACCCATTTGCATCAGTACACACCCTAGGCCAACCCTCGAAGCATCACAATATACTGTAAATTTCTCTCCCTTAATTGGTAATGCAAAAACCGGAGCACTAGTAAGGCAATACTTTAGAGTCTGGAAGCTACGGTCACACTCATCCGTCCAGACATACCGCTCCTGTTTCCTCATCAGTCTAGTCAAAAGAGTTGCGATACGGAAGAAATCCTTCACAAACCTCCGATAATATCCAGCCATACCTAGAAAGCTGCGTACCTCTGAAACACTAGTAGGATGGGGCCAATTAGCAACTGCCTCAATCTTCTGAGGATCCACCATAATACAATCCTTACAGATAACATGCCCTAAGAAGCACACCTCAGTCAACCAGAACTGACACTTAGATAATTTAGCATACAGCTGATGCTCCCGAAGTATTTGTAAAACTATTCTCAGATGTTCCCTATGTTCTTCCTCACTCCTGGAATAAATAAGTATGTCATTAATGAATATGATGACAAATTTATCTAAATATGACCTGAACACCCTGTTCATTAGATCCATGAAAGCCACTGGAGCATTTGTCAACCCAAATGGCAGAACTAGAAACTCATAATGACGATAGCGGGTTCTGAAAGCAGTCTTGGGTATATCACTCTACTTAATTTTCAACTGATGATACCCAGACATCAAATCAATCTTAGAAAAATGGCTGGCACCCTGCAGCTGATCAAATAAGTCATCTATCCGAGGTAACGGATACTTATTCTTCACTGTAACTTTATTCAGTTGCCTGTAGTAAATACACATTCTCAATGAGCCATCTTTCTTTCTCATAAACAAAACCGGTGCACCCCAAGGAGAACTGCTCGGTCTGATAAACCCTTTATCCAATAGCTCCTGTAACTGTGTCTTCAACTCCTTTAGTTCAACTGGAGCCATTTTGTATGGTGGAATGGATATCGGGTCTATGCTTGCATGCACCTCTATCTCAAACTCAATCTCCCTGTCAGGGGGCAATCCTGGTAACTCCTCAGGAAATACATTAGGAAACTCCTGAACAACCGGTATCTGATCTAACTGAATAGAAGATCTCTGGACATCCACTACATGTGCTAAATAGGCTGAACAGCCTTTACCTATGATCCTTCGAGCTTGGATAGTAGATATAAGGTTAACTTGGAACTCCAGAATCTCACCCTGAAACTCAAACTCCGGCTGCCCCTCAGGATGAAATCTAATCCTCTTCCTATAACAATCTATCACTGCCCGGTGTCTCGTCAACCAATCCATACCCAATATAACGTCTAACTTAAGCACAGGTAACTCAATCAAATCAGTACGCAGAATACGATCATCAATCTTAATAAAGCAATCAGGGTAGAAATAATCAACATCCACACAATCCCCCATAGAAGTAGCAACAGAAAATGGTGCATCTAACAACCTCCTATCCTTATTCAATTTGGATGAAAAATATGGTGATACAAAAGAATGAGTTGCACCCGAATTGAATAAGGCATTTGCAACCTCATTCTGAACCAGAATAGTACCTGTGACAACATTGTCTGATCTCTGGGCATCCTTAGTGTTGACTGCAAATACTCTGCCCTGGCCCCTATCAGTTGGAGCCTGACTGCTACTGGGAGCTTGTCCTCTGCTGCCTCTGCCTTTAGCAGCAACCTCTCTGCCCAAATTCTGACTAGTCTGAACCACTGGCTGAGATACTGTGACCGATGGCTGCTGATCATCCCTCACTGGACAAGTGTTAATATAATGGCCCTACTGACCACACCTCAAACATGCACCCGTCCGCCTCCAACGCTCCCCTGCATGCCTCTTACCATAATACGCATAAGCTAGTATACCAGAAGTCTGTGTAATTGGCCTCGAAGAACCCTGGGAGTAAGCAGGCACAGACTGAACCACTGGATGACCCCCTACTCTGTAATCTTCGCCTCTGACTACCCCCTGAAGATCTCTGCTCAAATCTGGGCACTAGCTCAATTGGTCTAGATTGGGAGCTGCTCTCCCCCCTACTGCTCTGTGATCCTGGGCCACCCTTCCCTTTTTGATTCCTCTTAGCCCTCTTAGTCTTGTACTTTTCCTCTATCTGTGTGGCCTTATCTATCACTGTGGTCAAAGAAGTAAACTCTGTAGCCAGTAGAGCGTTATGCAAGGTAGCATGTAAACCCCTCCGAATTCTGCTAATCAAATATGCCTTTGTCGGTACTATAAGAGCAGCATACCTACTCAACCGTATAAACTCCTCACTACTCCAGCTGCTTAAATCTCACCAGATTACGGGTCCTAACACCCTTAGTGATGAACTCATCAATCAAGCCCTGTCGAAACTCTGCCCAAGTAGGAGGGTACTCTCTATAAAGCCTGGTCTCCATATTCCTCAAGAACCATGTCCATGCCTTACCCTTAAGCAACAAACCCACAACTCTATTGATCTCAACTCTGAACAAGGTAGTCTCCTCACTACCTTCTCCACCTCCTCCAGAAAATCAACAGGATCCGTACCTCTATCTCTTCTGAACTCTGGTAAGTTTAGCTTCAGAAAGCTAAACATGGAGACTACACCCTCCTCTATCTCTCTCCTGCCTCCCTATACAGCTGGCTCCCTCTGAGCCCTCACTGGCTGTACAGGAGCCTGTGCCACTATCTCAGGCACTATAGGTGGAGGTACTACTGTAGGAGTAGGTGGTGGTTGTGCCTGCTGTCTCTCCCTCATAATCTCATCCATCTCCCTCCTCAGCTCCATTAAACCCCTCATCATCTCAACCTTCCAAGGGTCATCTCCTATATCTGAGTCCTTTGAAGTCTATCGAGATCGGGATGGACCCTTTGATACACTAATCTCCCTCACTAGTGACTCATTGGAGGCAACCTCTGCCTCCCTGGTGTCTCTGTCTCTGCTATTAGACATGTCTATAACCTGTCTAGGATGGGAGCTGCTCTCCCCCCTCCTACTCTGTGATTCTGGACCACCCTTCCTCTTCTGGTCCCTCTTTGCCCTCTCAATCTTATATTTCTCCTCTATCTGAGTAGCCTTGTTGATCACTGTAGTTAATGATGTGAACTCTGTAGCTAACAAGGCATTATAAGGTGCAACATGTAAACCCCTCCGGAATCTACTAATCAGGTCAGCCTCTGTAGGTACTATATGAGTAGCATATCTACTCAACCGCATAAACTCCTCAGCATACTCCTCTACAGACCTATCCCTCCACTCAAGCTGCTCGAATATGATTAAATTATGGGTCCTCGTACCCTCATTGATGAACTCATCAATCAAACCCTGCCTGAACTCTGCCCAAGTAGGTGGGTGCTCACCATAAAGCCTAGTCTCTATATGCCTCGAGAACCACGTTCAGGCCTTACCCTTCAGCAACAAACCAACCAACTCTACTGATCTCAACTCTGAACAAGGTAGCCTCCTCACTATCTTCTCTACCTCCTTCAAAAAGTCAACTGGATCCGTACCCCTATCTCCTCTGAACTCAGGTAAGTTTAGCTTCAGAAAGCTAAACATAGAGACTCCTCCCTCTTTTATCTCTCTCCGACCTCCCTGTACAGCTAGCTCCCTCTGAGACCCCACTGGCTGCACAAGAGCCGGTGCTACAGGAACTGCCTCTGGTACTACTGTAGGAGAAGGTGGTGGCTGTGCCTGCAATCTCTCCCTTCTAATCTCAGCCATCTCCCTCCTCAGCTCCATCAAACCCCTCATCATCTCAACCCTCCAAGGGTCATCTCCCCTCTCTGAGTCCTCTAAAGTCCGTCGGGATCAGGATGGACCCTCTGATACACTAATCTCCCTCACTAGTGACTCATTGGAGGCAACCTCAGCCTCTCTGGTATCTCTGTCTCTGCTGTCAGACATGTCTATAATCCGTCGGGAAAAATGATAACAGTCTCAGAATACAGTAAAAATGCAGAATAATAACATATAACAGATGATAACTGCAAAAGACGTTAAAAGCAAATCCTATGCTCCATGGTATACCTAATTCTTCCCCATTCTGTAACTAGTCACTATTCCTCTGTAATACAGTCACTATTCATTTGTAACCTAGATTCACATTCTATAAACCTAGTGCTCTGATACCACCTCTGTCACCACCCGGTTTTTCAGACCACGACGGTCCTAGGGCACAGAAAATGTCAATGGCGACTGGCACCCGTAGAACCCAGTACCATTGCACAGTCTATCAACCTCAATATATTATTCAGTTATTATAGTTACCATCCAATATGTTATCCTATTATTCATTCTGTTATGCATTCTATAATTGGCTGTAATCATCAATTATCACAATATCGTATCATGCATCATCATATAATATCATCAATATAAGAATATCATCATTATATACATGTTCATTTCCTGGCTAACCCGTACATACCCATGGAGCAGCTACATAATGAACACCAAAAATAAATACAGAATATATCATAAATATACATAATAGTCTATAGCAGGAATCCACTGAAGACAGAAGACTGGATCCTGCAACCTACTCCTCTCCTGAAATGGTTAGATAATGAAACAGGTGAGTATAGATGATACTCAATGAATTTACATACATCACAATAATAATAATAGGCAATGGCATCAGTCAAAGGAAATACAATATACAGTATTGATATCAAGGTACAATAAAGCCAAAGAAATAACAAATAGGCTCAGTTACATATGGAAAGACAGATAATAGGATGGGCTGTATGAAAATAAATCATACAATCTCCAGTCAGTTAATATGGACCATGTAAGTCTCCAATATTAATATGCATAAGGCTGATCAGTCCCTATGGCCAGGTCCATAACCCCTCCCAGCTAGGGTTCAATAGTACAATGTGCACAAGGTCGACAGTATTTCCCTACTACCCTGTCAAATCAATAGTTCTGCTAAACCATATTAGGGTCAGTAACAAGGGATACCATAAGCAACAATGGTATCCAAATATTAGTCAATATAATAACAGTCAGTTTGGTATCAGTCAGTACAGTACTCATTATAATCAATGGAAATGCTAAATACAATATACAAGCAATAATAAAGGGTTTGACAATAAGGAAAGGTATAAAACAAAAGTTGGTTCGGTGGCCAAAAATTGTAGGTCAATTGGCATGCCAATTTCGCTGGCGACAATGGCATTCAATTGGTAGGCCTATGGCATGCAAACCAATAGACCTATGGCAAATGAACTAGGCATTTCATCAAACACTGGGTGGGCATACATTGGCAAGCTAATAGGTTAGGTTTTGGTGCAAAATTCACTTGCCCAATCAAAGCAACAACAAACCACATTGTCAAACAAAGTAAGGGTATCAAGAAACAAGATTAAACAACATTAAAATAGGATCAAAATAGCAAGGAAAATGAAAGGAAAATCAAACAAAAACATAGGCAAAATTGCATAATGGTTCGGCCAATTAGGGTTTTTCATCAATGGTTTCCAATCAACATTTCAATGGTTCAAACATGTTATTTGATGCAATGTAAACTCACCTAATGATCCAAATAGCCAATTCACACTCCAATTGCACCAATTCCACCGAATTTCCCCAAAATGCTTACTTTGAAAAGCCAATTTGAGAAATCTCCAATTCTACATCAAATTATCCATCAACTAGTTGTTCATTCATATCTAATTAACCATTTCTAACCTCAATTAACATAAACACATCCTAATTCAACATATCATCCTTTACAACTTCAATTTACTAAACCAAATTGGGAATTCCATCAAATTAGGATAAACTAATCCAATTAAACATCATACACATTCAATTGAACCTAAAATAACACGAAATCATCAATCAAATCAACACAAATAAACATCCTTACCTCAAAGCACCCAAATGGCCGAATCACTCTTGGAGTTCTTCCTCCAATTCCTTTGCTCCAATCTTCAAATTAATGGTAGAAATGAACTTAGCTACCTTGAATTACTATTTTGCAACAAATTTTCTTAAGAAATCTATAAGGAATGAGAAGAATGGAAGTTGGAAATTGAAGAGAATGGGTTCGGCATAATGAAGAAGAGAAAGGAAATGGTGATAGCCGAAATGCTTAAAGCAAATTAAAGACAAAAATCAAATGCACAATTACAACTAAACCCTCCAAGTTCCAACCTTTATACTTTGATCCTTAAATCTTCTATAATTTATTATGATAAATTCTGTCAGGATTTAGATATAAGAGTAGGGAGTGGATTGGCTTATTTTAATTTATACTTATTTATAAAAATAGTTCTTGAGTCATTCTATAACCCTGACCGATCACTTTCCACTATTCACCTTGAATTTCCCTTTATTTACAAAAATGTCATTACTTACTTTTTTAGTGTTCCTAAATGATTTTCACATCTTTCTTTTTACTAAAATTAACATAAATTATGGTCATCTTGTACCCCCAGATCAACTTCAGAAATTCTTCCGTTGACCGGACTGCTAATTTCTCGGCACTGTTCCCGACACTGTCAGTTTTCAGAAAAGTGTAAAGTTTGCTTTCTAACTGTGTCTCTAAAATTATTTTCCATCATTTTAAGACTAATGAACCACATACTGAGAATTAATTCATGCATATGAGTTATAACTTTCTAGGGTATTACACTGTCGGGAAAAACTAAACAGTTTCAGAATATAGCAGAAACTCAGAATAATGACATATAACAGACGATAACAACAAAGGATGACAAAGGAAATCCTATGCTCTATGGTATACCTAATTCTACCCCATTATGTACTTAATCACTGTTCCTCTTGCCACAACCTAATTTTAGACTATGACGGTCCTAGGGTACGGGTAATGCCTAAGCCATCAGTACCTCGAAGAACCCATACTTTTACTTTTACATTCATTACTTAATCTGTGATACATTTTAGGTGATAATTTTTTTAAAAAAAATCATAACAATCGTGCAAAAAAATTGACAGAGTTTCCTTTGTAACTCTGACTTAAGCTATCCGCAAAACATATAAATTTGCACTCCCAATATAACATACATCCCCTTTTATCCTTCAATATTCAATTGCAACTCAATATGCACTTCAATATTTTTCAATCATAACACATATCAAATATATATCATATCAATTTCTCATATTATATATATGTACAATATATACATCATCATATCATATTTGTTTACCATTTAATCATTTTAGACATTTTACTTAAGTCAACTCAAACCTCTATACATTATATACCAAGGACCTTCTATACACAGGAGTGACCTCAAATAGATACATCTGATCCAAGGCTGGAGATGATATAGCCAATGGATGACTGCCTCACTGAGGTCCTGAAACATGTAACCACTGAAAGGGTGAGTATAACTTTATACTCAGTGAGTCATTATATATATGAGTATGCAATAATATTCATGATAGTCACATCTATCCATTAATGATATGTAAATAGAAATGCTGGTGGTAGCATAATGAAATACATATCATGAATCATAATGCATATAATATAACAGGAGCCTGTAACGTGTCATATCATATTATATTATATCATACTGAGCTGTTACTTCACTTCCATCACATATCCCTACAAAATGCCCATGGCATAGGGAATTTCACCCCTCCCTAGCAGAGGTCATAACATATATCTGTGATCACAGCCGATGGTTTGTTTCTACACCATCGAAGTAGTCCTGTTATAACATATTATATGCAAATGTCTCATATAGCATAAACATA
>CANXYC012495914.1:0-27205 GCA_948193065.1 Aleurites moluccanus | reverse complement strand
CCCCCCCCCCCCCCCCCCCCCCCCCCCCCCCCCCCCCCCCCCCCCCCCCCCCCCCCCCCCCCCCCCCCCCGCCGGGGTCGTGTGTGCTAGATATTTGTCTCATCTTTTTGAGCTAATTTCAATGGTAATGGCTAAATAATTATCATTCCTAACTTTTTAATTTATAGTTTAAAATTTCAATTTGACCTCATTATTTTTGTAACAACTTCTTATAGAAAAAATATTGAGTGCATATGATCCATTAAAAAATAATTGTTGATATATATTTGTACACCTTTGATATAAGGCCAAAACAATCTCACTGCTGGTTACAAGCTCAATTTGACTATTGATCAAGTAAAAGCATAATACTGTTAAGGTAAGATAAGTTATTCCGATTTATTTGTAAGTTGAATATGCATCGAATGTTTTTTAAAAATTTAATATTTTCTAAGCTCAGACCCGCCAATGAACTGTCAAGACTACCTCGCAATTCAGCCAATCCGAATTGGCTATAACTTATTACTTGTAATGTGAAGTTACTATGTAAAATTGACGACTTTTCACATGTGATTTGGTGGTTTGCAGTCTGTGTAAGCTGAAGGAGGAAGATCATTTTAGATACATAATACATGCCCAGTGAGCTTCTAGGTAGCTCAGTATGTCAACCATGGATTGAAAACAGCAGTGATTCAACTCAGAGAAGATCTTCCTTTTGACTACCGTTACTTTTGTTGATATTTACTCTGTTAAGTATGCTCTAATCCCCCAAGCCAAAACATTTGGTAATTTACCATTCACATATGACATAATTGATTATAACTTTATTATTTAAATATTAAATATATCATTAAATATTGTCTCATAATGCAGAAGGTTAAAAAATATTTATTTTATTTCATGATTAATCCTATCTAATTAATTTTGTAGGATTCGACAATCCTTTTATAGCATGTTGTGGCCATGGTGGCAAGTATATCACTCTGGCAAGATGTGGTGCTAAGAGGATCGTTAATGGAAAGGAAGTGATCGCAGCCAATTCTTGCAAAGATTATATGGTATGGGATCCATTACACTGAGGCAGCTAACAAGTGGATATTCCACCAAATTGTGAATGGCTCATTTTTCATACCCACCAATTCAGAGATATGCTAGTGGGATCTGGTAGCTGAATTCAGAATTCTTATGTTAGAACATTTTATAAGCCTTGAATCACTCCCAAGTCCTAAGATCCTCGTTATGAGTCTCTTTTTGAATCTTACATAACCACTCACATAACTTCCTACCAATATTACTAATATTTTATCTTGAAATCTCAATATATTTATGATCATATAGAAAATATAAATTTAGTAGGTTATGTAAAAATTCATCCATAATAAAAGTTATATTATTTTTTTTAATTCAATAAAAAAATACTCATATTTATCGAGATTAAATATTTATTTCAAATAAATTTATAAAAACACACATTTCTAATTTATATATTCAAAAATTATATTTTAAATATTAATCCATATTGACAAATAAAATAAAAGAAAAAATATCTAATTTAGAATTTAAACTTCGACTAAAAATTTAATTTAGATCACGTATAGAAAATTAATTAATTTTTTCTTTTAACTCAATTTCTGATTCAAGTGAGGGTTACTTGTTAATTATACTAACGTAAGTTAATTATGAAATTTATTTATATTTTTTAATTAATAAAAATATTAAAATTATGGAACTGTTTGGTTGACCAACTAAATATTTCTAATTATCGATTGCCAATATGTGCGTCGCCAATTGAAAAAATTTATGATGTTTTATTAGCCAATTAAAAATTTTGATTATGATAAAAAAAATTTTTAATTGACAAATCTCATAAGCAGCTATAAACTATTTTTAACAATTGGTGATTTGTCAATCGTACTTTTACATTAATCATACATTTAGCAATCATTTTATCAAACACCAGTTTGTTTTACAAATCCACTAAATTGGTGGATTTAATAATGTTTATAAGTTAATGGTCTATTTTGAAATTATACCCAGAGATTCATCAACTAGAAACGCTGTCGTATTATAGTTAAAAAACAAGGGTCTGACGTGTCATGATTTGAGCTCCAAATTAAAAATAAAATTCCAAATCCATCACCGCACTCACGGCTGGGTTCTATCTTCCACGACGACGGGAACAATGCTCCTTTCCGCTTCAATCAACGGTTCTTCCACCACGAACCTCCTCTTCCCCGCCACTAATTTCCCTAAGCTCCTTCCCACCACCACGACCACCTTCTCTTCCTTAAGACCACTTCACCTCCTCACCACTAACGCTTCTACTTCTTCGTCCTCTTCACTTGCTGCTAACACTACTACTACTAACAGTAGCAGCAGCAACTCCGCTCTTCAAAATCCTAACTTGCTTCATCATGTGACACACACGCTTCCCAATGACAAACCGGAAGAAGCAACAACAGAGATGGTGTCCTCCGCCTCCGCGGTTGCTTCCGCCATTCGCAGAGGCTCGAATTCTCCGGTGGAGTTTGTGCAAAGGATCGAAGAGGCTGAGAAGAGTAAATTGGTGCTTCCGAGTCCGGACTTTCAAAGACTTTGTATCGAACAACTGGACCTGTTTCGTAGAATTGTTGATCCAAATGCTATTCTTTCGGTCTGTTATTTCTGTTTGGTTACAGAGAAAATGAAGTTTAGACGATAAATTATCATTATGTTACCTTGATTTGGCGTTGATATTGTTATATGCTTGCAGGTTTATGTCAGGCCGGCTGGAAGTTACGTTATGGACCGTTTGGAGCTACGTAGAATATCGTTTTATCCACGAGGAAATGCAAATATATCAGATATTGTAATACTGATTGGTAATTTCAATGTTCCCACAGGGTTACGCGCTGCTGAAGCTGCACTCTCCAGTCAACAAGCAAGTTAACCAATTCTCTCTCTCTTATGTGCAAGTGGTTATTGGATTTGGAATGAATTTATGTGCAATTGATTATTTATTTATTGAATTTGTAATGAATTTTGGAATTTAATTTTAGGTACAATTTATGCCGGAGCAAAGGGCTTTTGTGTTTCCAATGGTGAAACACCCATTTGTTGTTGGGTTCTTGGTTGCTGAATTACCCATGATGGAGCTGGAAATATCATGTGAAAATTCGCAGACTGAGGGGCATGATTTGATTCATTTGCCATCTCCAGAGGAAGCCTATTCTTTTCCTTCAAGCTCTGATGAGAAATCGTGGGGAATTCAGAGTTTAAATGATGAGCCATTGAGAATGTTTAATTTTACTTCTGAGCAAAGATTGAATGCTATCCATATCTCTTCCACTCTTGCTATGGCATATGTTATGGATCAGGTAGCTTACTTTTTTTTTTAATTATTTTTTTTTCTGTTATCTTGAATTGCATAGCAAATCTATTTGCAGTTGCATGACCTCATTTTTTAATGCAAGAATGTGCTTGCTCCAATTTTTGTGATTTGCCATGTGGTCTATACTGTGGTATTTGAATTTGATGCATCTAATTTTATTTCTCATACAAGTGCCAAGCTGACAACATAAGCATGGGATTTTAGTCTCCACATTATATGTATAGTTTTGTGGGAAAAAGCCAATCCTACGCTTAAATTCTGGCTCTATCCTGATTACCTGGCCCCTTCTTTATGGTCCTATTCAATTGCTCCCACTTGCATTTGATTGTCCTCATTGGCTTTCACTTTATTTCGTATTTTGCTTGTTCATGTTGAAACTGGTATCTGCGTACTGTAACATCAGGAGCTTGACAGTGGTTTTGGTCTTTTCATGGCCTTTGTTAATTTGATATTCTGCAGAAAGCTCTGTTACTTCAGCAGTCCTCTTGGCAAAATAATGTTCGAATGAGCAATCTGGTTGAACAGGTACACTGCTTTACATGCTCTGTGTGTATTTTGTTGTTTGCAACTGTCTAGTAAAGATATTTTTTATTTCCTTTTTGCTAAAAATTTCTCACAGATTCGTGGTCCTCTTTCTAGCATTAAAACCTTGAGTAAACTGTTATCCACCCACGTGAAGGGAAGTGAGGTATATGCTTTTGTATTGCCTGGATGTATGTTCCTTTTTTTCCCCTCCTTTTAATGCTATGCTCATGCAGGAAGGGTATGTTCTTGCAGATTTCTTATGATATTGTTGAAGACATACTGGTGCAGGGTGATCGTATTAGAGATACCCTTCAAGAACTCCAGGAGGCTGTTTACTTGACAAAGGCATACTCTTTCTCACTCTCTCTCTCTCTCTCTTATCACACAGTTATTTAAATCCAAATACATGCATGATCATGTCTTGTAAATTTATTTGCAACATTTTCTTTTGGTACTTTGGTACCAAAAAAGAAAAAGAGAGGTGTTCCTTTGAGCAATTGTTCAATTTCACAACCTAGAGGTGTTCTTTTAAGAAATTGTTCAATTTCTCAACCTACTGCAGTCAGAATAAATGCCTAATAATTTTCTTTTGCATGATTTTTTTATAGGCCAATATAATGCAGTACAATGAAGAGGCATTAAAGAAAATTCACAATTCCACATATCATCATCACGAGTCATTGAAGTCTCAATTATCAGAAAACATTCCTAGAGACACAGGAAACAGCAATAATTTGCAAAACTTCAGGGAACCTTCTTCTCTAAATGCAGTACCTAAGGACTTAGAGATGCCCATGCCACCTTTGGCTCTTGCGCCCCTACAACAACATGGAATAAGGTAGATTTTCCTTGACTAAATTCCATAAGTTGGGTGATACATGGGTATACTGTTTGAGTTGGTTCCGACTTACAAAACTAAGTCATGGGACCTAGTATGCTGGCATTTGGTGCTGACACTTGAGGTTTCATTTTCTTCACCTTGCTTATGCTTGTTGTTGTGTCAGGAAGACCATGCAATGTTTCTGAGGTGCTATCAGATTTGGTCGAGGCAGTAAAACCTCTTGCCCTTAACCAGCAACGCAGTGTAGAGCTAAGTAAATTCTGTCAATGTTTGCAAGTTGCTATAGAAGAGCCAGCTTTACGTCAGGCTTTGAGCAATTTAATCGAAGGTGCATTATTACGTACTAATGTTAGGGGAAGGGTTGAAATTGTCTGTATTGAAGCACCTGCAGGTGGCGCCCTTGTAGTTATTGATGATGATGGCCCTGATATGCACTATATGGTAAGAATGGCATTTTTTTCACACAGAATTTTTGTTTATTCAAACTAGCAATAGGAATCCCCTGAATTTTTTAACTCGTTCATAACATGCCTATATGTATATTACATCCATAGACCATAGTTACTTCTCATCTATGTGCAATATGGAAAATATGATGCTTTGTCGTGCCAAACTTAAAGTGAATGGTTTTCATCCTCTGAGAAAGTTGAATACTTAGAAAATCGCATTGGTTCATATTAAGTCTTTAGCCATAGTAGGAAAAAAAAAAATGATAGAACTGATATTAGTGAGAATCATAAATTGATCAGGCCTATTATCTGAGGTCTCAGTGTAGTGATCTTGAGGAGCTTGAAGAATTAAAAGTGAAGTAGAAAATTAGAAATAGATTGAAGGACTAAGAAAATAAATTGCTAATTGCCAATTTCGGGTATCAATTAGGATACTAAGCCTCTTGGGATGTGTTATTAATTATGATCCATATTCATAATTTCGATCCTAAATGTGTTTCATTGGGCTGTAAATGTTTTTCATTTTCGGTATTACAATTCTGATAGCTTTCCTAGTTCATTTTCAGCGTTCAGGATTAGCAGTATATTTGGGCCAAAAATTTTCTATGCTTTGATACCAAAATAGCATCTTATTTTATGATTTTTCCTACAAGATACCTCTTTGGGAAAATGAGACTAAATTCCAAAACCACCCAGGACACAACCTAGGGAATAAAACACTGGTCAAATTGTTCCTTAGCAACACCTCTTCCGTTCTTGCTGGAGGATTAGACCAGAAGCAGGAAACTCCTACACTCAGATCATCATCAAAATTTGCAAACCAAGGCACACATATTAGCTTCCATAAAAATATGCTTGACTGCAACTTCCCAACCCAGCAGTCTCTTATATGCAAGTTATTTTATTGAAAAATAAGCAAGCACAACTTGGTCTCATGAAAGAAATTTGATAAAAGAAAATTATTGGTTACCGAGCATTGCATTTATGGTACTTGATGCTTAAATTGCGATCCATGTTGCTAATCTTAATCTGATTCTGGTATGGGGTTTTGTTCATAAATACACTTGCAGACCCAGATGCATTCACTCACACCATTTGGAGCAGAACTTCTCTCAGGAAACATGATTGAAGATAACATGACTTGGAATTTTGTTGCTGGGCTGACTGTTGCTCGTGAGATACTTGAGAGTTATGGCTGTGTTGTCCGTGTGATATCACCTAGGATCACAGATGCAGCTCTTGGAGCTGGGGGAACTCAGATAGAACTCTGGCTTCCTTCTTTTGCAGCATTTTCTGACCTGAATGGCATAAAATAAAGTGGCAACCATCTACTTTTTAGAAGCCTTTCCATTTAAAGAAATTAAGCCTTTGCCTAGTTTGTGGCAGAATAAAAATAAATAAACGAGTCGGTCATAGTTATAAGAATTAATTTCTCCAGTGGGATTCATCATTAATGCTATATTAAATTTGGGGGGAGTCTGTATAGGTCTCAGATCTGTTGTATCGAGTCTGTATAGGTCTCGGATCTGTTGTATTCTTACGGCGTTTACAGTGACTTGAATGTAAATGAGAAACATTTGAGTATGTATTTGTGAACTCCTTGCAACTGGGAGAATGTTACAGATTATAATTACTATAAATTGCAAATAGAAGATCAGCTAAACAAAGAAAATGTTGCATTTGGTTTGAAAATCTAGTCCTTGTTGAAATTTGCTTAAACTCAAAAATAAGGCAGCAAATAAACTGAATTGCGCATGAGTTACAGAGTTTGGCTCAATAATCTCATTTAAGCTCGTTAATTAGGTTTAATGCAAATTCAAACTTCAATTAGATAATGCCTTTAAAATTGATAGAGAGTATTATAATCCTACTGCAGAAAAATCTGCTATCTAATAATCTCTTAGAGAGGAAAATTGTGAGCTTAAAATGCGAAATATAAATTATAAAAATATATATATATTTTTTTACTTCTTGTTATTTCTCTTTTTTTATAGGATAAAAATATAAATTTTTCTTTATTTTCTCCTTTATATAAATAGGAGATCCGAATAATATAATTAGAATTTTTTTTTATTTTCTCTTTTTTTTTTTTAAATATGTATTCGCTTTCTCTATATAATTAGTGTGTCAAACAAAGGGTAAAGTGTTTGCAATCAAAAAAATTTTTAAAAAAAGGACCCATTGCTGTCAAGAGACCTCCATATGACCCAAAAGATTAAGGATGGGGTAGCCCTAGCAACCATCAAAGATGTTTTCATGGCACCTACAAAGTTTGGATTTATAAGTTAGAAGTTATCAGAATTTTTCTTCACCAAACCCATCTGCGTCTTTCACCTACGAGTTTTTGTCAACCACACCTCTCAGCTGCCCAGCTCCTTCAATTTTGTACTCAATAAAGGGGAAAAAATTGTATATGAAACTTGACGAAAAGTTGCCATTTGAATGGGTTTGGCTATTTCATTTTATTTGAGAACACATTGAAGAACAATTGGCTTATTATTTAAAAAATTTTATAGTTCAATTTTAATAAATATGTAATAAAAATGATAGATTGAAATTCAATGTTGTATGTAAACTAATAGAGTTTCACTTTTATATAAATATACTAAACACTATTTTTTTCTTATTAGTTGTGGTAAGTCTAACCAATTTTCCTCCTATTTGTCTAGATATTTTAAAAAAAAATTAATAACATTAAGAGGTTGTGAATATGTGAATTCTAATAGGATCAATTACTATGATATTTCTATATTTTAATCAATTATATTAAAAAAAATTATATTTTTAAAATTATATTAAAAACATAATTTTTTTTTTAATATAATCAATTAAAATGCAGATATTTCATAATAATTAATCATTAAAATAACTAAAAAAATTATTAAACAAACTCAAACACAGTACATAAAAAAAATTACTTTTTTTTATTTCAATAAAAATTAATTACGTTTTCTTACTATTAAATTAACCTATTTTATCATATTAACTAATAAAAATAAGATGTGTCAAGCAATGACTATCTTATTACATAAATATAATAATTAAATATTTATCTAAATTAATATATTATAATTAACATGTGAATGTATTAAATCACTTTTAATTAGTTTAGAATATAATATAATGGATTAGTTTCACGAGAAAATCAAATTAACCATTGACAAAGGAATGAACTAAAATAAGGGAGGTTTTGGGGTGGTCAAAATCAAAACTAGATTAAGTATCTTTGTATGTCCATAAATCTCTCCGCAATTTTTTTTCTAGTGTTATTACTTATTAGCCTTCATTTTCTTTGCCTCATACTTCACAAATAAGGATATATTATAATAGTAATTAGTTGATTTATTTTTATAATGGTAATTAGTTGATTTTATCATTTCAAGTGAAGCTCTAATATTTCCTAATTATTCTTTATCACTCATTAGAAAAATCTCAAAGATTCATTTGGATATAAAGATAAAAGAGTTCTTAATTTTTTATTTTTTTTAATTTCACATAGCATTGATATTTAATAATTTTTCACTTTTAATATAAATATAATTTTATTTCATTTTAAATTTATATTTATCTATATCAAAAACTCATATGTTTATTAATATTTAAAAAAAAAAGTTAAATTTACACTTAAATAATATTTTATAACATTAATATTCAATACTCGAAATTAAAAATTTCAATACTTATTATTATTATTATTATTATTATTATCTCAATAAAAAAAATATAATTTTGGGTGAATTTTTTTCACTTATCTGTTTTTTATTTTCATATTTTTTTATTAGTGAGCTCTATAAAAATAAGATATATTAATATTAAAATATTTTGAGATCATATCAGTATCACATTAATATCCTTTAAAGATATTATTTTCATTTTGGAGCAAAGAAAGATAACACATATCCCTAATAATGAAATAGTCAAATCACAAACAGTTTTTTTATTTTTTTCTTAAATTTATTTTTATTTAATAAAGTGTGAATTTTCATACAAAAATTAAAAAATTTATAAATAAAAATTATATTTATAGTTTAACTTTAAGGAAAAGCTCATTAATAAAAAGAGGAGCCTAATTAAGTTTACCTTGACTTCATACCCATTGGATTTGGATTTGTAGTAGTTGTGTGGTGTGGTCTCTTGGGGGTTTAATTTCTGTGGCTCTAAATGTTGCCCTTGCCCATCGGGTTGGCCGGGTCAATTAGGGCACAAAGATAGACCTAGTCAATTTACTCCAATTATAGCAATGGCATGGCAAAGTCAGTCTTTTTTATTTATAGGAGTTAAAAGTTCATTACTGGATAAATTATATCGTTGATTATTGAACTTTTTATTAATTTTTTTAAGCTCACAATTTTTTAATTATTTAATTTTTATTTTTATTTTTAATTTAATGAGAGATTATTCATCATTTTTTGATTATCGAAAAATTAATGTGAAAAAAATATTGAAATCCATCATTTTTCAACTTCATGTTTTTTTTTAATAACTCTCTTTCTTATATTATTCTCGATTTTTTCTTCATCGTTTCTCAAATCCCCAACTTTTCCTAACTAATTTATTTATGATATTTTTTTTGGTCAAATTAGAGTTTTTTTTTCCTTATTATTCGACCCAAGTCGCAAAATAAAAGTTATGAAAAGAGAAATTTTACCATTTAAATAGATTGTATATCTTAGATATATAAAATTAATGGTAAGAATTATGAAGAATTTCAAGTTGTTATTACTGACTAGAAAGGAGTTGTGGATGGTGAATTCAATAGTGTTAATATGGATAGGGTTAAAGGGAGTGAGGTTGATGAGTCTATTAAAAGATTATTGGGAGGATATAGAATTGTTAATAGAATTTTTTTTTTAAAAGCTAAAAATTGAGGGTTGAAGAAAAGAGTAATAAGTAATGGGAAATATGAGAAATAGTGGAGAAGAAATGTCTCTATAGAAGCTGTTCAAATGCTTTTCTCCACATTCTCTAATCAAGGAATGTTCCACTAAAAATCAAAATATTTTTTTAATGTTGAAAGTGAGATTTGATTCTTTGTATTTAATGGATTTTGAAATTGAATTGCATTTCTTCTTCTTAATTTTGGCACTCTTGATTTTTGAGAGATGAGAAGAGATTTTAGGGTTAAAAACATTGAAGAAGATGGGTGAAAAATAGTTAGAGAGATAATTATCGTAAATAAAAAAGAAATTATTTTTTTTACAGTTGAAAAGTAGTGGTCCTATACTTTCTGACTTAGAATAATATACTTAGAATATTTTTTTTTTTCACGGCAGTATTTTGTGATCAGAAAATTATAGACGATTTTTATTAAAGGTTATTTGGATATTTAATTATAAAATTTAATTATTATTTAAAAATATACATATCAATAATTAAATAATTATTAAATATTTGAATAAATATCAATTATTGATTTATTTTTTTTAAATCGATAAAATCTAATAGTAGATAAGAGTTACGATGGTTGATTAGAGTTTTTGTCAATAGAAAAAAAAAATTTTTTTTATCCTAAATCAGTAATTATTAATCGATTATTTACATATATAATAAATTAAAAATAAAAATTAAGTGATTAAATAATTATAAATTAAATTTTTATGATCTAAGTGATAGTGTAAAGTTTAGTGACTAATAGTATAATTTACCTGTTTATTATTACCTTATTTAGTTTTTGTCTAATATTATTATGGGTTTAAAAATAAATAAAAATAATTAATTCATATTTATAATATGGATTTTGTATATTTATTGGTCCATATAATATTTGTTCCATCCCTAAATAATGGTACATAAATAAATGAATAAAGATCATTTGATTATTATCCAATTTTTTCTAACTCAATGTATTTCTTTTTCTTAATGTTTGATGAGTGGTATTTTTAAACTAATTTATATGTCTAAAAACAATCAGAAATTAAATTATAATTATAATTATGTAATAAATATTGATTTTAAAAATCAAATTGTAATTAATAAAATAAGGAAGTACACTCCCAAAACTCACTTTATTATTTCAATTAATCTTTGAAATTATTTATTTATTTGTAAACTATAACAATTAATTTTATTTATTTTTTTCACATATAAAAATAAGAAAAAATTAAATCATCCTACATCATGCATTTTACACCCATGCACTTCCAAGAAATCTCACAATATTTTTACATAGAGGTCAAAATTCAAGGAATGAAAATTAAAATATAAATATATCACTAATTTAAAATAATAAACACTTAGTCATAATTTTTTTTTTGAATTGCTAATGAGAAAAATAGTTTTGAATTGTTTACAATTAAAATATGTGAAATTTTATGAAAAATATTTTTTAATAGTAACAATATTAAACAAACTCTTAAAATTATATATTTTAAATTTTTAAATTTTAAATTCTTCAAACCTAATTAAAAATATATATTTGAAAGTTGTGCCCTTCGACTGAAAAATAATTTTTAAGTGAATATATTTTACCACGTCAATTTACATAAATGAATTTTTTTTAGAAATAATTATAAAAAAGAGATCATTAAAAATTTAAAATTAACTAAGTAGAATAACACTTTGTTTATAAATCATAAAAAGTCATGCACATGTTATTATGGTGATTAAAATATAATTTTTCAAAAAAATTTCAAAGAATAAAAAAAATAAAATAAAATAAAAAGAGAGCATAGTTTACAATTTTTCAAGTGGTGGTATGCCTGAAATCCCAAAGTCACATTTGCTTTGGTCCAATTCCATTGTACAAAGACAAAAGCAAGAAACAACAAAGAAAATCAAGAAAATGGAAATTTAAAAATTTAAAAGATTTTCAACATTTTCTCTTAATTAGAGTCAACTTCTCAAACCCAACCCAATTCTTCAACTTGAATGGGTAGTAATTAATTTCAAAATTAATAACAGGTTTAAATTCACTTCAGAATTCCATCCAAAAGGAAACTCTTCTTCAAAGCTGTAACTGATGATAGATTTTCCAAATCTATACACTCTCTCATAAGTCTCATTATCTCTTCAAGATCTTAACAAGAAAACTGAAAAACAGAACAGCTCACACCCTTATCGTTTTTTCCGGTATTTCTTCATATCCATCTTCTTTGTGCGTTTTCAAACTTGAAAAAGGCGGATCACGAGTTTACCATTTTTTTCAAAACTCTTCTTAGAGCCCACATTGAAGTGGGTTTTTTCGTGATTTAGTTGTTTCTCAACATACCCTTTTGCCTGATCTTGCTTTTGTTATTGAGAATTTCTACGTTTAGGTGCCTTTTTGTTTTTTTTTTTTAATCTTCAAATCTTGTAATTTTCTCCCTTTTTCATTTTTTTTTTAATAACAGTTAACTCGTAATAGAAGTAATTTTGATTTTCTGTTGAGCTATCAGTAAGCAACTTAATGTTTTTTTGTAATTTCTTCTGTATCTTTCAAATTTAGCAAGTATAGTTGTTTTTCAGGGTTAATTCCAATACTGGGGATCTGGGTTTTTTAAGTTTACTCGATTACAAATTAAGGTTTAGCTGTTAGTCAAAATGGGCCATGAGGGTTACTTGATTCTGCAGGTAATTAAACTAAGTTTTAGGTTTTGAATTGGAGGTCTTTGGGTCTTTAATGGTTTGTTTATTTTTTCAAATTGGCTACACGGTTGCTTTCTCAATATAGTTACTTGTAGAGGGTTATGTGGAAGGAGCACATGCTTGTATTATGGTTTTTGAAGAAATGTTAATTAATTGGATTGAGTAGAGTCATTTGTCACTGGTGTTTCAGTTCTGATATAGTTAGTTGGTATGTAGGATATATTTGAGAAATAAGGATTGAGATATAATGAAGTTGCCAATTGGTGAAGTCCTCGGGAAAGGAAAGAAGGAGCTCCAATTCAGATAATTTCAGTTTTCTACCAACTTGGTTTTATATTAGGGCTTCTTTACTTGCAATCTTTTGAGTTTCTCACCAACTTGGCTTTTATATCAGGGCTTCTTTACTTGCAATTTGTTGTATGTGATTAATTTCTCGTGCTCTAAATTATAGACTTGCTTATTCAGTATGCTGTATAATTCAATTTTTATTTTCTTGTTCTGAAAATTTTTTCATCTGATATTCATGAACAATGTTAGATGTTAGACTGATTGATACCTTCATTTCCTGTTATCCAGGTCCTGGGGGTTCTTTCATTGAAGGTTGGTTCTCTATTGGTTTTACGGAATATTGGCAACTCAGGACCTATTAAGAATCACACGGTTTTCATTGGCTAAATTGCTGTTTCTTTCCTTGTCAATATACAGTTAGACGATTGTAAATAGAATGGGAATCCTTTCACGAAGGTTATCTTTTGATGGTTTTCTCAGTCGAAAGAGATTGCTTTTTTCCTCTTCTTTCTATATATATGCATATGTATTTGCTGTGTTTAATTCTTTTTTTTTTTCCTCTCAGAAAGTTTGACTTGGTCTGCATATGTTGATAACTTCAGTAATTGAATGTTTGCATATTCTTTCTGCAGTACGGTTTATAAAAAACCAAGTGAGACAATGAGACTCATTGTAGCAACTTTTCTTGGAGTAGTTTTTGGCTTCTTGGTAGGAGTATCTTTTCCAATATTTTCATTGTCCAAGGTATGCAAATTTTGAGATTCTTTAGCTTTCTGTGCTTGTTTAGTTCTTTTTTTTTTTTTTTTTTTTCTCTTCATGGTTTCTTAAACATGTTTCTATGGGGTATGTTCTTTTGAGCTAGATGATAAATCATTTTTAAATTTGGCAGCTGAATATCTCATCCAGCCTTGTTCCTTCTGTTGATCTTTCATATGTTGATGGCAAAAAATTAGGCTTATCAACCCCTTTTTCTTCTTCAAGGAAGGAAAATGATTTCACAACTCAAGAGCAAAATCGTAATGATACATCAAAGGTATCAGCCTTTTCCGTATTTTGTTGTTATTAAGGAACTTTCTGGGCTTGTCCATTTTCAATAGTTTTTAGAATAAGATCCTTAGTCTTTTCAACTAGGAAAAATAAAAAATAAAAAAGACTCTAGTTGCAAGTATTTGAGTGATACCTTTAAGGTGCTACTTAGCATCTAAAGGTTGTCTAAATTTTTTTTATGAAGTAAATTCGACTATAATATTGAGCATAATATCTGTGATCAAAAGTATTCATGGTTTTAGGTGGCACAATGGCAGGCAGCCAATATAAAATTTATGCTTAGAAGGCTGGAATATATTAATGAGAAGGATAGTTGTCATCTTAGTAGAAAGAAACTAACTGAATATGGTGAGATTACCTCTTACATTTTTTTGGGTCTCCCCCTCAAGCTTGAAAGTCAAGTGTTTATGTGGTCCTTGAGATTTTAAAATCTGCCTCAGTCTACTAGCCATATCTTGTTCAGCACCTTAAATTTCTTATAAAAAAATTGCAACTGCAAACCTTTTGCTTTTGTTGCTCACATTTATATAAGCTTCTACTCCTGGTCAATTTAGGAATGGCATGTTTCTTGTTTAACCACTTCATTGCCAATCCTGCTCTCATATTTTCCTTCTTTTCCTTTTATTTTTTTATTTTTTATTTTTTTTTTATCCTTTAGGGTGAATCTTATGATATTTAGGCATTTGTATTGTGTTGATGTTGTACTCTAACACTTGAATAGCATAATTTTTGCATTTTTATCTCTTAGTTAGCAAAAAATGTGAACATCAACTTTATCTATTGCTAAAGTTGACAATTTGAGATCTTCTATTATAAGAAGCCTAACAATACCAATTTCTTATGGCATTTTATTTTAAGAAAACCTGTAGAATTGATTCATTTCATGATGGTGTGACTTTAGTTGAATGAAACACCTGCTTCCAGAATCACATCAGGAACAGGCTCCATTTTCATTCTACTCATCTAACCATTACCCATCTCAAAAAGAATGTTCTGTTTCCATTAGATGAATTGTCGTAAAATATTTAGTGGGTTTTTTGTTTGATGATTTCTTCATGACCCGAGTAGCAGTGTTCTCTGATATGGGCAGTAAAGAAAAGAAAACTAAGAAATTCACATGGCATATCCAGAATTTTCTCTCAATGTATGCTTGCTTTGCTTGTCTCAGATTTGGGCCCCTTCCAATCCCCATGGTGCGGAAAGACTGCCACCAGGAATTATAGAAGCTAAGTCAGATTTCTATTTGCACAGATTGTGGGGTAAGCCTAGTGAGGTGTGTATTCTATCACGTGTCTTATATGTAATGTAACTTTAGCCTTGAAGGCTTGAACTCGTGAAATATCTGCAAGTCTCTAATTTATATCAAAATATAGTTTAGCTGTAATATATTCAAACCAAGAATGTTTCTCTGAATGAAACAAGAACAACTGCCATTGTGTATATTGGTATACAATTTCATTAACTTGGCCAAAGGCAAATCTATTGGGACAAGGGAGAGATAACGAAAGAGTCATGTAACTGGGAGATAGTGATAATAACATATAGCAAAATGGCCAAAAATGAAATAGAATAAATAAAAAAGATGTTTCCAATGATATTTGGAATGATGGCTATCCTACATCCTTTGTCTTGACACTTAAGACATTTCTGAAGGAAAAATGGAATTGTAAATAAGCTGCAGTGACACCCTAGTTGATACTGCATTCATGCAACTGGCTGTCCATCATTATGCCTATAAAAAATTCAGGGAGGTTTCTTTCTCTCTCTCTCTCTCAGTCAATTGATTTGGGCAATTAAATAACATTGACAGGCTAGATATCTTTGAGTTTTTTTAATCTGTTGTTGAAATGTAACATCTAGGTACTCTTTAATTGAAATCTTGAGATATTGATTGAGTTTGTATCTGCAGGACTTGACCATCATTCCAAAATATCTTGTTACCTTCACTGTTGGCTATGATCAGAGAAAGAATATTGATGCAAACGTTAGAAAGGTTAGTCCCTCCATTTGTGTGCACATATGTGCATGTGTTCATGAGCACTCCGATGCTGTATTTAGTATGTATCTGAATGTGTCCTCTTGCAGTTCTCAGAGAACTTCACAATCCTCCTATTCCATTATGATGGACGGGTGAGTGAATGGGATGAATTTGAGTGGTCCAAGAGGGCTATTCATGTGAGTGCTCAGAAGCAGACCAAATGGTAAGGAGCATTTGCAATCTTAAGTAGCAGCAGGTTAAAAGACTTAATTGCATAAATATAATTATTTCTGATTTCTTTGAAAAATGCTTGTAAGCTTAAATTCTCTGCAATTTTCTTAGGTGGTATGCCAAGCGATTTTTACATCCTGACATTGTTGCACCATATGACTACATATTTATCTGGGATGAAGACCTAGGAGTTGAGCATTTCAATGCAGAGGAGTAAGTATTAGATATGAAATAGCACTTTTTTATGTCTATTTTATTTATTTGGACTAAAAACTTGTGATTTATGCAATTCCAGGTATTTAAAACTGGTAAAGAAGCATGGCTTGGAGATTTCACAGCCTGGTTTGGAACCTAACAAAGGGTTAACCTGGCAGATGACAAAGAGAAGAGGCGATCGTGAAGTTCACAAGTAAGAATGATTGCATACCTGCATATTTGTTTTAAAAAGAATAATTATGATAGCAGACCTCCATATTTGTTTTAACAAAAATAATTATGGTAATTGATGAATTAATTTTTTATCTTTTCCTCTGAATTCCTGTCAGAATAACTGAAGAGAAACCAGGCTGGTGCACTGACCCATATCTACCACCCTGTGCAGCGTATGAACTTTTGACTATACTGTACCCTTGGTTGTCCTGCTTCATTTTACAGCAGTGTAGAATGTGTAAAGAGTTTGTCCTCTGTGAATGCAGGTTTGTTGAGATCATGGCTACAGTGTTTTCACGAAATGCATGGCGCTGTGTGTGGCATATGATTCAGGTTTGCAAATGTTGTGCTAGTCTAATTACCTTCATCGCTCATTAGACTTCTTTCTATCTCTCT
Source organism: Aleurites moluccanus (assembly GCA_948193065.1). NCBI lineage: Eukaryota > Viridiplantae > Streptophyta > Magnoliopsida > Malpighiales > Euphorbiaceae > Aleurites > Aleurites moluccanus. Next base: position 10,109 of record CANXYC012495914.1, on the reverse strand, counting down.
TTCTTTGCTCTTTGCTTATCATGTTGATTGCCTTGCACTGGAATTTGCAGAATGACTTGGTCCACGGGTGGGGTCTTGACTTTGCTCTAAGAAAATGTGTAGAGGTAAGTGGCCCACTTCTGTCTTCTTTATTTATTTATTTTTTGATTTCTTACTGGTGGTGTCCCAATGATACTCAACTGCTAAATTACATTTCTCTTGAAAACAGCCTGCCCATGAGAAGATAGGAGTTGTAGATTCTCAATGGATTGTTCATCAAACTGTTCCTTCGCTTGGGAATCAGGTAAAGGAACAGCATAGGCTTTGGTCAATTTATTCTTTGTTCTCATTCTGTCATTGGTTTTGGTGGAATGAAATACTTGACACTCGGTTACTTTTGCTAGGGTGAGTCACAAAATGGAAAGGCACCATGGCAAGGGGTATGCAATTCATTTTTACTTAAATTTTTTTTTTTTTTTTTTCCTTTGGCTATATTTGTGAATTCTCTCTCTTTCTGTCTCTGGGGAAAAGATCTTTTAGGTTACAGTCATATTTAGTACTCTGTATCAGACACTCCATGTGCATACTAATTTAAACATAGAGATATTTTCATATTGGTCTTTTCTGAAAAATCATTAATTGTGGCACATTTGATATGGGATTGGGATCGCGATTGGGATTTTGTGGCCAAGTAGAAACACAGTATGAGAAATTTATTTCTTTCCCTGTCGGTCTCTCGTGGGTGTGTCTTGGTGTTGTTTTCCCGACCAACAAGCTTTCTCATTGAACAATTATGACTTTGTGTATAGAACTTTACTCATGTAAGTGCAGATGTAAAATGCTATTTTCATGAACTTGATTATGAAAATTTCTGAGCACTCTTTTGATGGCAGGTGAGAGAGAGGTGCAAGAAGGAGTGGACTATGTTCCAAAACCGGATGGCAAATGCAGAAAATGCATATTTCAGGGAAAAGGCAGTGGAGTCTTCAAATTCCACTGCTCATTAATTAGGGGGAGAGATGTTATAGAAGCTGAGTGTACACTACCATCATTACAACACAGTTCTCTTGAGGTTTCACATACATTAGTAGAATTGATATTGTAACTATAATAGTTATTTCTCACTAATGATAATTTTTCACCTGTGATCCAAAATGCATCTTAAACCCATGTAGAGTTCTCAGAGGAAAGAGAATAAATAATTCCCATGTAAAATAATTTTGTTTACTTGTTAACATCATTTCTCCATATAAATCCCTTCTTTTCATTTGATTCAGGCTTGCTTGTGTTTCTTTTTTTTTTATCAATTGCTCAATTGGAAGTTTGAATTCGAAATTTCAGAATCTTTGATGATTTTAGTAGCATTAAATCTATGTATGATTGAGTTATATTTGGAATATAATTTTTATAAGAATATAATACCCTACGAACACCAGTCTCTTAATTTAAATATTTTATTTGGTGAATAGTTAAATCTTCAAAAAGATGCTATAAAATTCCTGGTGGCATGTCTTGCTAACTAACTGTCCCCATGTTGCAGGTGGGGAAAAGTATTTCACTAAGGTGGGGGATTTCCCATGTGATTGAAAATTTTAAGTTTGACTGGTTGTCTGAAAATGGTTAGCTCGCAATGATTCACTGCCCTCTGGCCAATAAATTCTAAGTTCACAGGCCGTTATGGCATTTCCGGTTCCAACGTCACTTATTTTGTCATAAATAATATAATTGGTAAAATTAATACGTGAAAAAAAATAAAATATATAATAAAATAAAAATATTTTTTTAAATTATGATTTATTTTTTAATATTAATTTCGTAAATAATTATTAAATATATTTTTTATTAATTTATATCAATATTATTACATATATAATTATATTTTTATTTTTTATATTAAAATTTTAAATTCAAGCTAAAAATAGAAATATATTAATTATTGTAAATATTAAAAAATAAAAAAAATACTGAGAAGTGTATAATAAAAATATTTTAAATAAAAATATTTAAAAAAATGATAAATTGAAAAATAATTAAAAAATTTAATTTATTTATAAAATAAAATATAATTATTATTTTAAAATGGAAAAAGTAATATCTTAGTAGCTTTTTATATTACGGATATCATAATTCTAAGGGGATTTTCTTGAGGAAAGTAAAAGGAATTTGAGAATAGAAAAAGGTACTTCCATTATATATCACATCATCCAATGAATTGAATTTAAAAAATTGAAGTAACCTTTATATAATATAAATAATATCATAATTAAAAAATAAAATTTATTTGAAAATTTAGGATAATCAATTCAACACTTTTGATTTTATAAAAAAATTTATAACAAATAATAATAAAATATATATTTTTTATTTTTAAATAAAAAATTAAATTGAATAAAATTAAATATAATGTCAATTAAAAAGTAAATATACTTCAACTCAAAACAAAATTAAGTAGAATGAATCCCCTAAAAAATACAATTCGAAACCCTCAATTTTTTGGAGTAATTTTAGAGCCAAAGATTATAATGAGATTTTTTTATTTCAATTTGAGTTCAATTAAACTTAATAGATTCAATCTAAATTTTTTTCAAATTTAATTCAAAATTAAAATAAAAATGTTAATTTTTAATAATTAAATAAATCAAACTAAATCCAACAATTTTTAATAATATCAACAATTTAATTTTTGAATTATAAAACCTTATTTTTGTTAATAAATTAAGTCTAAATTTTAGAAATAATTTATTTTTGATAAATTAAAATTTATAATTTTTAATGATAAATTTTAATTCATATAAAAAAATTATTTATGGTTTAATTTTAAAAATCGAATATAAATAAATAAGTATATTTATTAATTAAAAATAATTAGAGTCAATATTCAATCGATTCAATTTAAATATAAAATATTATATAATTTGATTAACTTAATTTTTTTAATTATATATATATATTTTTTAAATTTTTAATATAAATAAAATCGAATTAAATAAATTAAAAATTTATAAAATTTAAATTAAATTAATTATATCTAATAAATGTTATATTGGATTTTTACTCATCATTTAATTGGCAAAGTGGGCCATCCTTGACACGTATTAATGGAAAGACCAACGACGTAATTAGATGATGCGGACAACACAAGAAGAACCAAAATTCTTGAAAACACACGTGTCCTCTTCTGAATTACTCATCTTCATCACTTTACTCATTAATTGACACGTCTTCTCTCCCACCATTAACCTAACTATGGTTAACATTACTAGTACCTAGTTAGTTAACCTCTCGCTCTGTTTATTTATTAGACCATCCTCTGTTTTTTTGTTTCTATAGGTTCTTCAAATTCTTGCTAAAATTACTCTTCTCTTCTCTCCCTAAAATTGATTTTTGCTTTCGTAGGTTTTGTTGGAAAACTATAATTAGTTAAATTAATTAATGGGTCTGTCAAGTTTTCCAAGTGTAGCTGAAGGGGTTTTACCAGCTCTTGTAATGAACACAGTTTTATCAGTGGCTTTATTGAAGAACATGATTAGGTCTATGCTTCAATTAATGAGTGCAAAATGGAACAATAATCAGCAAGACCCACTTGTATTTCTTCAAGAAAATGCTAGAGAGAGAAGAATTTCAATTACCCAATTCAAGTCTTTCAGTTTCAGTAATGGTGGTTGTGATGGCGGTGCTGCTACGGTGGTGGAATGTTGTGTGTGTTTATGTGGTTTTGAAGCTGAAGAAGAAGTCAGTGAATTATCTTGTAAGCACTTCTTTCATAAAAGGTGTTTGAACAAGTGGTTTGACAATAAACATAGTACCTGCCCTCTTTGTCGATCTTTTCTCTAGATTTATGCTAATTTTTTTTTGTCCTAAAATGGATTATGGATTTTTTTTTTTCCTCTTGGATGGAGTGGGAGATAATTTCTTTTTCTTTTTGTGCTTCATTTTTGTTTGCTTAATTTGTTTTGCTTCTTTTTGTGTTTGATTTTTTGAGCAAAATTAGATTAGTGAAAGATTATATGATAATATCCTGTCATATTACATGATAATCTTGTTTTATTTCTTATTTTTCTTAAATTTTTTTCTACAACATAAATATTAATTTCACTTCACTTAGTCCCTCCAAAGAAGAAAAAAGATATTCTGCCATTGGGGAAATTCTTAGTGACTTTTAATGCACCAGATTGAATTTATATATGGATATATCGAACTATTAATTATAATATATATTTTATTATTTAAATAATATATTACTCGATGTTAATTCAATTCATAATCTAACTCGATTCGTAATCTAACATGATTGATTAGTTTTATGATAGAATAGTGTCAAATTTAGCTCTGAAAACAAATATGGATTTCACTCATGGAAAGAAACAAGAAAATCAAATTATAATGTTATATTTTTACCATGACACATTATCTTGATATATATGGTTAATGAACCTAAGAAAGGAACTTAAATTTTTTTTCTTCTTTATGCTTGCAATTCTGCCCTTGAATTTATTAGAAAAAAAAACAGAAAAATCTTAAATTGGGAGCTTCCAAGACACATGGACTAGAACTGTGAAGAAGACTACCACAAAGTAGGGGACAAACAATGCAAGGTTGCAGGAAGTTTCTCTGTTTTGTTTTGTTAATTAAAAGTAATGTTTTTAAAATTGAATCATTTAAAAAATCGATAAAAATAAAAAGAGTGTCATATATTCGATTGAAATTAAATTGATTAAATAAAAAAAAATAATATATATATGCATATATAATTTGATATTTATTATATATATATGATGAAAATAAATATAATTTGATATTTATTATTTTTGAGTAAAAATAAAAAAAAATTAAAAATAAAATAAAAATTAAAAAATTAATCTGTTCGAATAGAAAAAATCGATTTAATTTGATTGATTAATTAATCGGTTCATTAATTTTTAATCCATTATTAGGTGTTGGATTTTTGAACGGATTAATTTTTATTTTTATTTTTAATTTTTTCAATTTGATCGATTTTAATAACAATAGATAAAAGTGTTAAAATCAACTAATAGGCACTGCTGGGTCCTAACACCGCGGAAATGGTTTATTCATGGCCACTCAACCAGCATTTTTAGTATCTGAAAAATCCATGAACTTTCATGTAAACAGAAGCTCAACATTAATGGGCTTAGACCTCAGAAAATTAGAGATAAAAGTTAATTAAGCCTGTAGCCATAAATTAACCTTATATATTAAAGCATTATTGTTGGCTCTTTGTTCAAAGATTCATTACATCTCATTGTCAATTGGTATCTGGAATTGAAGTATTAAACAAAAAATCTGTTACATTTATAAGATCAATTCAATTAGCAGGTTACAGTCATGATTAAGCAACAAAAACCGTCCTTTTTTTTTTTTTTCTTTTAGCATTGGATAAAAAATTTAACATTAATTAATCCCGTTAATTTGATGTTAGCTTTTAAAATAATCTCATCTTACTACTATATTAAGATTTAACACGAGAAATTTTTAGTAAGTTAATTTTTTGGCTTGACTTGTATACAGTGATTCAATTATTAGAACATAAAAAGAACCACCAATATTTATTAGTACAAATAGTAATAAACTCATTATTTTTAAATAAAATCTTGATTTCAAATCTTAAAATAATAATGAACTTATTTCTCTTAAATAAGATTTTGAATTCGAATTTTATAAATAAAAAAGTAAATATTGAGAGAGATTTTACTTCTTATAAATCTCTTTTTATGCTACTCAAAATTAAATTAGTAAGACTCTTTAAGTCCGAATATAAATTAATCAGATTTAATAAATTTTGATATTATACTGTCATAAAAAAAAATTAAAAAAAAAAGTATATATTAAACAAAAAATCCATGCAAATACATAAAACTTAGGAATTTTATTAAAGATCCAATACAAGTTCAAAAAATCACAAGGATAAATTGCAATATTAGACCAATGAAAAGAAGAAAAGTGAGTACACATAGTACAGAGGCTATACTTGGAGAAACCATAAATCAATGCATATGGGTTTTATTTATATTTGTATAGACTCGTAGCGGAAAAAACTTTTAGCAACATCAAGTTTACATATTTTACGGGCACACAAAGTGTAAATTTCATTATGCTATGAGATTCACTTGATGGGACTGATGATATATATACCTGATGTAGCTAAATATTTTCCGATAATAAATTTTTCAGCCTGTACTCATCGACTTGTTATATCCAAACTTTTTATGCTCTAGCTTAATAAACTCCTCAGTAACATCATCAACACTTTCTTTACAGATCACTTGATTACCAAGTTTAACACAAAAAAGTGGTTTCTCATATTCTTGATCTTGATAGTTCTTCATGGAAGGATCAAGAAAATACTCGTAGCCATTGTTGAATGCTGCAGAGCTCTGGAATCTCTCATTTGAGGCCCCCGAATTTTTGGGATTTTTGGCATGATGATGATGATGACGATGATGATGGTGATGGTGATTCTTGGTATCATAACTAGAACCCCAGAAGGACATTTTCAGCCACTGGTAATGGACAAGTTTTGAAACTGATATATGATTTTTTTTTTTGGGTATGGTATCAATTGTGTACGATAACACTTGGGTAATGAAATGAGTTTTTATAGTTCAATTTTATTCCCAAATGATAAGATAGAATCTAATACCTTCACCTTTTGACATGGAAAATGAAATTTCAAGCAGACTTTGGTGAACTAAAGAGTCTGGAAAGTCATGAAACAATTTAGACCAAGTTCAATTAATAATATTGGGGAAATTTCTAAAGCAAGCATCTTTATATACAGTAAAATCTCTATAAATTAAAAGAAATATTAATTAATTAAGTATTAATTTAGCCTATTAATTCAAATAAAGATAATAGAAAATTATTATATAATAAAGATTATTAATTTAGTGGATATATATAGAGGTTTTACTATACCTTATGCCTTTCTTGGAATTTCCTATGCTAGTGTGGGATAATCTCCATGTGACCACAAACTTATTAATGGAGGCCAAACAACATATTCATGTACGGTATGGAAAAAACCAAATTTAATTTGTCATTTTTGAGAATCTTTGAAGTCAAATTCTGGTGAACTTTTAATAAAACTTTGTAACTTGAATCAATTGGCTTGTTTGCTTGTGCAAGGAAGTTAGGTTCGAGCAAAATATGCCAAATATTTTCAAATTTTACTGCCAAGAAGTCTCTGGAGCAAGTTGTAAGTGGTGGATCAACAAACCAATTGGCAGCCCGACGCACAGCCTAGTAATCATGTGCTTGCGAGACATTTAACTAAAGAGCCTTTTTGTTACACAATCGCTTCTTATTTCGTAGTTTTTGGTGAGTTGCAATATAAAATTTAAACAGAGACATAGTAGTTTAATAAGTGGATATCAAGAGAGGTTAAAAGACACTAGCCGAGAACCACAATTTTATTTTTTATGAAATTGTTTGCTCGTATGCCCCCTCTATGTTAAAACACTGCCCACTTAAATTCTTACAGTCATTATTGAAACTCCAATTGAAGTTGACATTAAAAGTTTGCATGCACTGGCCACCATCAATGCCCCATCTGCTTTCCTAGTGCCAAATTTCCTCCACCCTGACAGCCGGTGCCCGAGACTGCACCGGTAGGTGAGTAGTACCAGTCCTGAATTTAGCATCCTCTGTGAAAAGGGTATCACCCATTTTGCCAGCTGAGGCATGGTTGAAGTGAATGAAAATTGGAGTTGGCATTCCAGCCATTTTGGTGCAGACCATTGCTTGCATTATTAAACATGGTTTTTTGCTTTGAAGACTTGTTAGAAGAGCAAGGCCTACGCATCACTCCCATACCGGAGCCATTGCTTTAACTCTCACTTTCTGAGTACCTTGATTCCTGATGAGCAATAAATTTGGGCAAAGTGATAGTCGGCATCTTGCATGGAAAATATGTATTTTTGAAATTCAAAGCTTCTTCTCATGTGACTTAAAATTAGGAATAAATATTGTGAGAGTTAAATTTCTTGGCTATGAGTTTCTTTGTGGATCAGCTTCAAAGATTGCATCTAATTATCATAAAGTAACAACAATATTTTTTTTCTAAATAATTGCAGATATGGATTTTTCTTTAGTTTTATTCTCCAATTTGAGTAGATATAATCTTTTCAGCACTAAAATATATATATTTTTTGGCTTTTTTTGTTTTTTGGGGAATTCACTGTAATAGAAAAGAGTAAATTACTATTAACATTTTTGAATTTTTTTTTTAAATTAGCACTTTGTTGTTTAAAAATTAGTATTTTTAGTCCCTAAAAATAGCACACACCTTCCTTGAATATAAAACTAATAAACTTTTTACTAAATTTTTTTCTTGAAATTATAATTTAATTCTCAAAATTTAAAAATATAATGTATTTTAATCTTTGAAAAATATTTTATATTAAAATATTTTAGTCTTTTAAAATCATACGCGTTTTATTTAAGTTAAATTGCTTTAATCTCTCAAAATTTAAAATTTTTTTATTTAGAGATTAAAAGTGTTAATTTTTAAATAGTAAAATAATAATTGCTAATTAATTAGAAGGAAAGAGACTATGGAGAAAGATAGCCTTTGCAACAAAAGAAGTAAACAAATGTGACAAGGAATTCTATCAGATTTTTTACTCAAAGGCTAGATAGAGCAATTTCAGAATAAATGTTGTCATGTTCATGGAACATGGTATCTGGACCCATTAGCATTTTTAATCCCCACCACCTAAAGTTTCAATGCCAATTCTGCCCTGCCCATCCAGCAAAATTGCTGATAAAATATACACACAGATACAAATATTCTCCCCATTTTTTTTATTATTAACATAAAATCAAATCAAATCAAATAAACTAATTGATATGCGCCCACCACCACCACCACCACCACGAGCTAAGGCCATCTCCAACTCACAACACTAAAATACAGTTAATTTTACACTATTTTACAGTTTATATCACATCAAACAGTAATTTTATCTCCAATCATAACTCTATTTCTAACACCATTTTTTACACCAAAAAAAAATTTTTTTTTATATTCTTTTTATTTTTTTATACAATTTATTATAATTTTTTATTATTTTATAATATTTCAATAATTGTCCATAAATAAATATAATTTACATATTTATTAAAAAAATTTAATTATCAATTTAGTAAAGTAATAATCTAATAAATTAAATTATAATAATTTATTAATTAAACTGACTCATTTACTATTTATATATTATTTAAAATAAAAATAAAAAAAAATAATGGACTTATAAAATATTTATTTTAATTATAAATTTTTTATACATAAAATAAAAAAAAAAAAAAAATTAGCGTTTATGAACAGTAAAACATCAAAATGGTGTTTTACTATTCATCAACTGCATTTTGCATGGGTTGGAGATTAAAATGGACTGCAAATGATGTTGGAGATGGCCTTATATACAATACCACTCCATTAATTTCCCACCAAATCCTCTGTTTCTCGCCCTTCAAGGATTAAAAAGAAAACAAATAAAAATAAAAAAGTCAGTTACTTGGGTTATATTTGTTTTGATGGAAATAAAGAGAAAAAAAAAAAAGAAAATGGAAAAAATTTCTATTGTCATTAAGAAAGAGAAAAGAAAAGGAATGGAAAGAAATTAAATTTCATCATTTAATTTTTAGGAATAAAAAATTTATCTCTAAATTAGAGAGATAAAAAATTAAAAAAGATGTAAAATAAAAATTATAAAAATATCCTTTCTTTTTACTCTCGTTATTTCTTTTTTATAAAATTAAAATAATAAATTTATCTTTATAATTTTTTCTTATAAATAAAAATTTAAAATAATATGAAATAAATTAAAATTCTTTTCTTTTCAATTTTTTTATTTAATTTTTCTGTATAATTACTTTTCATTTTTTATTTATTTAATTTTTCTGCATAATTAATGTATCAAACATAACCTTAACCATTCTCATGTCCCACAAACAAGAACCCATTTCTTGAATCCAACTCTATCTTCTTAAATCTGTCTCTTTCTCTCTCTGTAAAAACTTCTTTCAACAACAAAAGCAACAACAAACCTTGTTTAGTTTTCTTGACCCATTAAAGAAAGAAAATATATATATATATATATATATATATA
>CANXYC012494592.1:0-19385 GCA_948193065.1 Aleurites moluccanus | reverse complement strand
AAAATGGTGTGGTGGAAGAAATTTATCCATTTACTAAAGATATGATCCAATGGTTTAGGTTCCATGGTAATTTTGGTCAAACCTAGACATCCAACCATCCATTCTTCTTACTTTCATACTATTGGTTCATCCAAAGTCAACAAAGATAGCTACCATATACATTTGACACACCAAACCCAAAACCAATGGCAAAAATCCTATACTTTGAGCTTATAATAGCAAATTTGCAACCTATTCATCTAACCATCTAATTCTTCATCATTTGATCCAATGGTTAGATTTAATCAAGCCTAAACTAATACCATAAGGCTGCACACACTCTATAACTCCATATTATAAAGGAAAAGACCAAAATACCCCTAATGCAACCGAAGCACTGAAATTGCACAACTTGCCGAGAATCATTTTTCAATCGGATTTATTTCTCTAACTAATACTCAAATAAATTAAATAATGTCATTTTCAAGTCTTTAAATTCTTTTCTACAGCCAAATATGATATTAAATCCATTAAAATCCGACGAGCAAAAAATGACCATTTTGCCCCCAGTTCATCAAAATCTTAAAATTTCCCGATTTAGTCCTAACAGCCTCAAGACCACTTCTATGCCTAGAATCAATTCAAATAACATGCATGACTATCAATTTCATATAATAATGCATAATAATAACACATTCAAAAGAAAAGAAAAATCTCCCCCCTAAAGTTCTCTTTAAGGGTTAGGTCAAGATTATGCTGAGGTGTTACAACCACGATCTTAGAGATGTTTATTGGTGGCTTGGGATGAAGAGAGATATAGCTCATTTTGTATCAAAATACTTAGCCTGTCAGCAGGTTAAGTTTGAGCATCAGAAGCCATCTAGACTACTTCAGGAGATAGAGCTACTAGAGTGGAAATGGAAACAGATTACCATAGATTTCATAGTTGGTCTACCTCAGACTTCGAGGGGGTATGACTCTATTTGGGTTATTGTGGATCGATTGATGAAGTTTGCACACTTTTTGGAAGTTAAGATCAATTATTCAGCAGCTCAGTATGTATAATTATATATTAATAAAATTGTGCGTCTTCATGGAGTTCCTTTGGTGATCATATTTGATCGGGGAACACAGTTCACATCCCGATTTTGGCAGAAATTTTAGGAGGCTATGGGTACCCAACTATGGTTTAGTACTGCTTTCCATCCATAGACTGATGGGCAGTCCAAGAGGACGATTCAGACCTTAGAGGATATGCTCAGGTTATGTGTTCTGGATTTCAAAGATAGTTAGGACTATTATCTGCCATTGATTGAATTCTCTTATAATAACAGTTATCACTCTTCGATTGGTATAGCTCCATTTGAAGCACTATATGGTAGAAAGTGCATATCACCAGTGTGTTGGGTGGAGCCAGGAGAGAAACAGCTAGAGGGACCCGAACTAATTAGAGAGACTATAGAGAAGGTTCCTATGATCAGAGAGCGGATGAGGACTGCCTTCAGTAGGCAGAAAAGTTATGTTGATCTAAAAAGAAAAGATGTATAGTTTTCTATTAGTGATCATGTCTTCCTAAAGATCTCACCGATGAGGGGAGTTATGAGATTTGGGAAGAAAGGCAAGCTGTCACCAAGATTCATAGGTCCATTTGAGATACTTGAGCGGATTGGTAATGTGGCCTGTAGATTGGCTTTTCCACCCAGTATGAGCCACGTACATCCAGTCTTCCATATATCGATGATGTGGAGATATGTTTCTGATCCATCACATATTTTGGAGATACAGGATGTGGATTTCAGTGAGGATTTGTCATATGAGGAGCTACCTGTGGAGATTGTTGATCGACAGGTCAGAAAGCTTCGAAACAAAGAGATCCCTATGGTAAAAGTGTTATGAAGGAACCAAACAATAGAAGAGTATACATGGGAGAGTGAGCAAGAGATGCGGAATAGATACCCATCTCTATTTCATCTTTGAGATATGATTTATTTAAATTCGAGGACGAATTTAATTGAAGGGGGGAAGAATGTAACACCTACCATTTTCATATATAATTTTTGTATATATATGTGTGTATATTTTAAATGAAATGGGCCTAATTAATTTATTTCTGCAATAAGTATAAATGTTTACTCAATTAATTATCCTGATGATGATAGTAAATGAGCATGGAAAATATTCCTTGGTATAATATTGATTGATAGATTGAGTTTCTAAATATGTAAATATATTCTAAGTGTTAAAAGAATTGAGGAGTTAGAATATCTATAGCGAATTTGTGAAACTGGGTTAAGTGGTTTCCAGCCGGCATTGGCGAGTTGGCCAGGCGAGGTGGCAAAGCCGAGCTGGCCATGCGAGGTGGCAATGCTGAGCTGGCATTGCGAAGAGGCAATGGTGAGCCGACATTGCGAACTAGAAAGTGCAAAGAGGAAAATGCGAATTGGGAATGCGAAGAGGGAAGTGCGAGATGGGAGTGCGAAAAGGAAAGTGCAAACTAGGAAGTGCGAACTGGAAAGATGCAAAGAGGAAAGGCGAAGAGGAATTGCAAATTGGGAAGTGCGAACTGGGTTTGGCGAAGAGGCATATGTGAGCCGGCATTGCGAAGTGGAAAGGCAAGCCAGCAATGCGAAGAGGCATTGGCGAGCTGGCATTGAAGAGCTGAGTTTGGCGAGCTGGGATTGGCGAGCTGGCGAATTGCGAACTGGCAATTGCGAGCTGGAATAACGGATCGGATTGGCAAAGTGGGAATTAATTATTTCACTTTTACTGAGGCAGTAGCCTATTTAAAGAGGCAGTAACTGATGCATTAAACACAATAACTTATATTCTTTCTTTCTTCTTTGTTCTTCATATTCATCTTTTCTCTAAGGAGAGCCGAAATACTTTTTTTCTTCTTCTTCATCGATTTCACGATTTTTCCACCAAAATTTCTAGAGAAAATTCATGGAAATCACATAGATAATCTGTGTCCATCTCTTTTCCATCCCTAACTAGTGGAAAGGAGCTGGAAAATTTCAAGAGGCAGTAGAGATCAAATTTCTGCCATTTTAACCCATATGAGGTAAGAGTTTATTTGTTGGATTTTATTGATTAAACAGATATTATTTAGGTTGAAATAAATGGGTTTAGTGTTATACTACCTAGACTAACACTAAATTATGGAAATCCCTAAATTTGAGGGTTTATTTGGGACTTTGAGATATGATTTGATAAATTAGTGATGGGATTCGCAAATTGATGATAAAATTAATTAATTGGATGTAAGTGAACACTTAATTGATGATCAATTTGATGTGAAATTGTAGATTGTTTGCTCCAAGTAGCCAAAATTGGGGATTTTTGAGGAATTGGTGCAATTGGCTATTTCTTTGGCTATTGGAAGGCTTAGGTGAGTTCTACATGAATCATTTGTCATATTAAATTGTTTAATTTGATTGTTGGACACCATTTGAGAAAAACCCTAACCCTACATTGTGTATTATCTTTGGTTTTTCCTTGAATTTGTGACCATATTCTTTTACCAAATAAATCTATATATATTGTTATATAACTTTGCTTTATTAATATTACCATTTTTAATCACCGAACCCTACTTTTCTAGTCTCATGAATTATCCTTAATACCAAACCTTTGATTGATATTGGATATTGTACACGGCATGGCCATTATTGATATTGGATATTGAAATGATTGAAACCGAACTGATTGATTGATTGATTGAATCTAGATGCCATTGTTGCTTATGGTATCCCTTGTTATTGACCTTTATATGGTTGTGACATAACTTCCGATTCGACAGGGGAGTGGGAAAATACTATCGACCTTATGCACATTGTATATTTGTACCCTAGCTGGGAAGGGTTATGGTCTCGGTCATAGGGCCTGATCAGCCTTATGCTTATTTGCCCTATCATGGATGAACTAGGACCTACATGGTCTAACGATTTGATTGTTTGGAGATTGTGTGATTCCTTTTCATACAATCCATCCCAGTATCTGTCTTTCCATATATTGCCTAAACTATATGATGATTATTTAGCTTTATTGTACCTTGACATTTATTCGGTACACTATTAATCATTGATTGATACCTTTGTTATTCAACACCTATTATTTATTGCGATGCATGTGAATTCACTGAGTATCATCTATACTCATTCGTTTATTGTTTACCCCCCCTCCTTTCAGGAGAGGATTAGAGTTGCAGAATCTAGACTTCTATTTCTCTGAGGATTCTACCACAGATTTACAGATGTAATTACAAATACTCTATTTTGTATAACAATTATTTTGGTGTTCATGATCTAGCTGCTCCATGGGTATGTACGGGTTAGCTAGGAAATGAACATGTATCTGATGATGGTATTACTATTATATGGATAATATTATGAATTGATATGATATTGTGAGAATTGTTAATTCAGATACTTTCAGAATGTATGGTATGTTAATAGAATTATTGGTAATGTATGAATATGAATGATATATTTGATGAATGGATAGGATTGATGTGACTGGTATTAGGTTCTATGAGTGCCCGTCGCCATTGGCATCTCCCGTGCCCTAGGACCGCCGCGGCTCGGGAAACTGGGTCTTGACAGTGCACATCGCCGACAGTATTTTCCCACTACCCTGTCAAAGCAGTAGCTCTATCAAACCACATTAAGATCAATATAAGGAAGCAATATATCAATGGACACCATTATGCAATAATGGTATCCTCTATATCAATAAGCTCAATATCAATCAATTAGTTATCAATATAATCAGTTGCATAGCAATAAATGACATATGAACAATAGTAAATGGTTTGGTAATCAACAAAGACATGGAACAAAAGTTGGCTCGGCAAAGGAAAACGGTAGGCCAATTAGAATGCCAACATCACTGGCGACAATGGCATTCAAATGGTAGGCCTATGGAATACAAACAATAGGCCAAAGACAAAATGAACTAGGCATTTAAACAAACACTTGGTGGGCATACAATGGCAAGCCAATAAGTTAGGTTTTGGTGCAAGTTTGGCTTGCCCATTTGAATCAACAACAAAATACATTGGCAACTATACAATGGGTATCAAATAACCAAGATTAAACAACACAAAATGGATCAAAATGGCTATGGAATTCAAGACAAAAACCAAGCAAAATCAAGACATGTGAATAGTAAAAGTGGTTCGGCTAAAACTCAAGTTCCATATAAGGTTTCCAATTTCATTTCAAACATATTAGGCATGTTAAAAGATGCATATAAGACTCATCTAAGCTTTCAAATTGCTTTGGAAAATTCAATTCCACCACTTTTCTCCAAATGAGCCAATTAGGGCAACTTGGTTACAACTTGTGTTCTACATCAAATTAACCACTAATTAGTTATCTATTAACCACCAATTCATATATTCTAACATCAATTAATATAAACTAATACTAAATCATCAAACCCTTTCATACAACTTCAACCAAGATAGGAAATTTAGGCATTTTTATCGATTTGCATCAATTGATGCAATCTAACCTAAAACTCATCAAATTCAAGCTTAAAATCATCTAACTAAACCATAAAAACAAACTAACTAATTGATTACCTCTTGGTGGTCAGATTGCCAAAATCTTTGGAGAGTTTTTCCTTGAATTCCTTTGTTCCTCCAAGCAAACTAATGGTAGCAATTGGAAGAACTAAGTTAGAACTCAATTTTTCTATGAATTTTTCCAAGAAATTTGATGTAAAAAGATGAAGAAATGAAGAAGAAATGGAAGGTGGAAGGTTCGGCCATGGAAGGAAGAAAGAAAGAAGATGGCTAAAATTATTCTAAGTGTGGCTTTTATACTAAAATCATATGATAATTTACACTTTAGTCCTTAAACTTTCAAACAATTAGGTTTTGACCCACAACTTCTTCTGTAATTTATTCTGACAATTCTGTCAGGATTTGGATTTAAAAGTGGGAAGTCAATAAGCTTATTTTAATTTATACTTATTTATAAAAATGGTTTCAGAGTCATTCTGTAACTCTGACATATCAATTTTCACTATTCATCTTAAAGTTTCTTTTATTTACGATTTTGCCATTGGTTACTTTTTCAGTATTCCTAAATTTTTTTTCTTCTTTATTTTTACCAAAATTACACATGCATTATAGTGATCTTTTACCCCAGGTCCAATTCAGAAATTTTTCTATTGACCGGACTGCTAATTTCTCGGCAGTGTTACCGACACCGCCACTATCCAGAAAAGTAACTAATTCGCTTTCTAAATTGTGTCTCTAAAATTATTTCCCATCATTTCAAGACTTTTGAACCGCATACTGAGAACTAAATCATTCATGTGAGTTATAACTTTCTAGGGTATTACATTTAGGGTTAATTGATGTTAGTTTGATTGAGTAATTAGTTTAATTGCATCAATTGAAGCATATAGTATTTTTGCTCAATTTTCAATCTCGAAACCTAAGTTGTATGAGTTGATTTTGTGCAAATGGATTAGTATGTGTAAATTGAGTATAGAATAAGTTAATTGGAAGTTAATTGATGAGTGATTGATGGTTGAATTATTGTAGAAAATTCTATTAATGAAAATTGTCGAATTTTCCTACTTTAAAGAATTTGAAGACATTGGTGGCAAACCAATTTTGATAGGTGATTTGAAGTGTTAGGTGAGTCTTTTATGCATCATATGTTATGCCTAAAGTGATAAAATGCCAATTGGAGTCCATATGTGAAAACCCCAAAGTGGTCGAACCACTTTAGGGCAAAAATGCCTTGTTTTGTTCTTGTTTTTCCTATGGTTTTTTCATGCCAAATTGATCCATTTGATGTGTATATAATGCCTATGGAATTGATTTCATTGTGTATTATTGTTGACAATTGGAGTAGTGTCAATGTTGCATCAAAACCTTGCCAAAATGTCTATTATTGGTTGCACACCAAGTGTTTGATAAAATGCCTAGCTTAAAATCCATAGGTCAGCCATTTGAATGCCATCGTTACCAGCGACAATGGCATGCCAATTGCGTCAATTTTTTGGCCATAAATGACCAACTTATGTTTGATCCCATTGTTGGTTGCTAGACCTTTGGTCATTGTATAATCGATTATTATTAATATCTTATTGATTCTATTGGTTATTGAATTCATTGATGATGAGTTATTGATAATTGGTGATGCCATATTTTAGAAATGGTATCTATTGATGTGTTTATTGATTCTATTGATTCCGATGTGATTTGATAGAGCTGCCACCCCGACAGGGTAGTGAGTACATACTGTAGGCATTGTGCATAATGTATATTGTTATGCCCTAACTGGGAAGGGCTATGAGTCCTAGTCATAAGACTTGATCCGTCTTATGTATATTGATATGAGATTGATTTATGCTTGACACATTTCTATGCGTATGGCTCTATTATCTATCATTATCCATCATTATCTATCTTATCCATGTGATAAATCTCTATTAATGTGATTGTTGACTGAGTACTGACTTACATTCATATTTTGTATTGATTCTGTATTCCAGAGATTTTGAGCAGATTGATTTATTTATCTCATCTGCCTATTGTTTATTGATATTCCATTATTCATTTATTGGTCAATGCATATTAGATTCACTAAGTATCATATATACTCGCCCTCTCATTGTTTTCCTCTTCAGATGCAGAGTAGGAGGCAAATATCCCAGCATTTTGACTCTGTGGATTCTGCAATTTTATAGCAGTGTAATTGTATTAAACACTGAATATTTTTGTATGTTCATATCCTAGCTACTCCATGGGTAATGTATAATATAGTTAGCTTATGAACATGTATGTATGGATATTTGGAGTATAAATGTATAAGATTATGGAAATTACAGAAAGTGACAGAATGAATGACAGAGTAACAGAATGAATAGGGATTATGTGCGTGAATGACTATAGATTGTTATATGATTGATGATGGGTATAGATGATTCCGCTACGATTATTGTGTGGTATGTGATTGTATTGTAGTGATTGATGGGTTCTACAAGTTCCGGTCACCTCGGCATCTCCCGCACCTTAGGACTGTCGTAGCTTGCCAGATCGATTCATTACATTTAGGCAAGTAAACACATATAGGATCATTATGCTTAATAAAGAAACATTATATTATAGGAAAAATTCCACAAAATTCATTTAGGATACAAGTTCAAAATGTGTTAATAAGACATATTTACACTAGTGACAAAAAAAGTCACCCATTTTAGCAAATTTGGCAACAATTGGTTTCTTAAGGAAATTAACAAAGGTCATTCCATTGAGCACTTGGTGTGCACCAATTTAGGACTAAATAAAGATAGATTTAGGAAACATTGATCAAAATCCAAATTTTACAATTCAAGCCCCAATGGCAATAAACACAAAGGCATTCTCAAACAAGGTTTATATACATCAATAAACAACACTATCAGAGCTTGAATTCAAGGAAAATTCAAAGGAATGGAAAATTTCAAAAAGTTGCATGTTCATATTTATTTCAAATTGATCAAATTAAGGTTTAAACATGCATAATAATATATATATGACTCACCATAACCGGCGGTTTGATCGTTTATGAGATAAAACGCCGATTTGCCTATAACAAGCAAAAGCATTATTCTTCAGTTTCCTTCGATTCTACAATCAATTTTACTACATATTTAGCTTTAAATGGATGTGAACTAACATATTTAGACATCAATTAGAATTATTAAATCCTATACAGAAAATCCATTTCAAAAATATAACTAGTTTTAGGGTTTTCTCCAATTCGATCCAATCTTGAAATCTATCAATCTAATAATGTATCTAATCAATTATATAGCTTAAATGAAGCAAAAGAATGAAGAAAACATCATCCTCACCTGAATTCAAGATGCGGCCAAAATTTAGATTTGTTTCCTTTTTATTGTCTAGCTTATATTTCTTGAAATTTTTGATGGAAACTATTTTAATCGGAAGTTTAATAGAGTTTTCTATCGATTTTGCTTGAATTTTGGATGAAATTGGTGGAGTTTTTGAGAAGGAGGAGATTTGGATGCCTTTAATGGTGGGAGGAGGAGAGTTTTTTTATTTTATGTAGAATTAGATGGAATTTATATGAATTAACTTTCAATTAATTCGATTTTCCCCCCTCGACACTTCTTGTATTCGCATCTTTAACCCAGAACTTTTAACTATCTATATTTTTGTCTAATTTCAATTTTGAAACAATATTTCTTAAATTTCTCCAGCTTATAAGTCTAATGGTAATATTAAAAAATTAAAATTCCAAACCCATTCTTTAATCAAAACGTCAACATGCTTATCATGTTTTTATAATTAAAGTTCTCAGTATGTGGTTTGAAATTATCAAAATGACTAATGATAATTTTAAAAACTCAGTTAGAGTGAAAATGTGAAACTTTTTCTAAAAATATCGGTGTCGATATCGTTGCCGTAAAAATAGTAGCCAGGTCGACAGATGAATTTCTGATTCTGACTAAGGGGTAAATTATTTTGTGTATGCATGTGTAAATACAGTAAAAAGAAAGAGGTGAAAAATATTTACGAACACTGATAAAGTAAACAATGGCAAAATCATAAATAAAGGGAACTTTAGAAGTATAGTGGAATTTCGACAGTCTGAGTTTCAGAATGACTCTGAAACTATTTTTATTAATAAGTATTAATAAAAATAAAATTTTTGAACGTTCACTTTGGAATCCAAGTCCCGATGGAATTGTCAGAATAAATTACAGAAGGGAAATGTGGCAAAAGCATAATTTAAAGAAAGTTTAAGGACCAAAAGGAAATTTGCCAAATGTGACTTGCTATATAAGCCACATTTAGCAAATTTTTTCCCATTTTTGGTCTTGTTCATCCGTAGCTTCTCCCACCATTTTCCATTTGATTTTTCTTCCATTTTGTTAAGGAAAATTCATGGAAACTTTATTTAAACACCATATAATCCATCCTCCATCTATTTCCATCCATAGAAATCAAGAAATTTTCAAGAACAATGCATAAGGAATTTTCGGCCACTTTACAAATTTGAGGTAAAATGTTGTTTTGGTTGATTTAGGGTTAATTGATGTTAGTTAGATTGGGTAATTAGTTTAATTGCATCAATTGATGCATATAGTATTTTTTGTCACGACCTAACCTGGGAGCCGCGACGGTCCTAGGGTATGGGTGTTGCCTAAGCTACCAATACCACAAAGAACCCAATTACTGTACTATATGGCATACAATTTATATAATCAGCTTAAATAGCTTAAAGATGCTGTTGAAATTTCAACAGCATCTCCTCTATAATATTACTATGCCTAGCTGAAAAAAAAAAGTAAATAAACACTTCCAATATACTTTATCATCAATACTCATATCAACCTCCAATATCAACTCAAAATATATATGTATATCTCAAGCTATATATATATATATATATATATCCATAGCATAATTTATATGCAAAACTATAGAAATACAATCACACATACATATACATGTCACTCCTTAGATTACAGTACCATGGAACTTCTATACTGTACAAATATTTACATATACTTTTGAGACTGAAATTTCACATGTACAAGAATCAAAATTCCAAGGCGAGGATGAAAGGTACCAATGGAATTCGAGCCTCACAGTAGACCTGAAAAATATAAACCACTAAGGGGGTGAGTATAAAAATATCCAGTGCATCTATACATATAAAAATGCAGTAGATGTTCATAATAATATGGTTGCTCATATATGGCCTGTAAAATCATATAAGATAACAAATAAAGGGTGAAACAAGTATCCATATAATATCCATATGAGTATCCATATAAGTATCCATATAATATCTATATGAGTATCCATATAAGTATCCATATAATATCTATATAAGTATCCAGTGTACGAGTCAATGCACATATGATATAACAGGATTGGGTCCAGTGAAAAGTGCAATTGCACTATCTATATAAGCACAATTGTGCATAATCCAGTAATCCTGTATACGTAAAGGTGATCATCCCTTACGACTAGAGAATATGGCACCCCTCCCTAGTAACGGTCCAATGAATACCACTGTGCACACGGTAGATGGAATTACCCGCTACACCATCGAGGTAGTCCTGTTATAATACCATATGGGTGTGTCTCTATATAACAATCAATATAGCATAAATTTAACTTATATAGTTGTAGAATAATCATATATATATCCATAATGAATAAGAAAACAAATTTGGCTAAAGTCAAAAAAATGACTGACGGGGCCCAATTGCACTGCCGCAACTGACACTCGTCGTTACAAATCCGTTTTGGGATTTTTGAGTAGTTTCTAGTTAACTATGTTACCAAAGGATTTGGATGGACCATGAGGTACCATTTTAAAGCTTAGGAAAAAACTAGAAGATTGGGTCAAGTGGTGGCTCAATTGGCTTTTCTGGTTTCATTTTATAGACATACAAAGTTTAGGTCAATTTAGGTCGTTTCGGTGGGCTTATTTACGGGTCAATATGCACTATAGGTACTGTAAGATAGCAAATGCTGGTTTATTAGTCCAAATGACTTTTCATATGATATATGATGCAAATCATGCATAATTATACGTATGGACTCACCTTTATCACAATTCGTTCACTTTATCCTCCAACACTGCTCTTGAGCCCTAATCAGCCCGTCGTTCCGAGCTGGAGTACTCGACAGTTCACCTATTTTCACATATAACACTCCAGTAAGATGTAAAAACATCAAAAAACACATGATTCACATTAAAATACATCAAGCATACTCAATATACACTATCAACCTCATATTGCACAATACACCCTTTTTCCAATCCTTTATGCATTATATTTATTCTATCACCACATTTGACTTATATTTCACATATTCATCACTTTTAAACCAAATTAATAACTCATATACACTTAACTTAGCATTCCATATTAAACACACATCAATATTCAAGTTTATCTTCCAAGTACTTATATCAATTATCTTTTACATATCTAAACTTATACATTTCTATTACTTACACTATTACACCATATTCAAACTTTACCTTCCTAATTACTTCATCCTAACACATTAAACTTATAAACTCAACATGGTTCTACCTAAATGGAATTCATTCCATTCATCAATGACCATCATGTCCTTTCGCAACTTGAAAAAGCTCGAAATTGCAATATCAGATCTATTTTAACTTAGAATGCAGCGTCATCAGTACCATCAGAATCGTGATTTTTCTTCATTTTTAGAGCTTTCATTTACCCAAATCAGACAAGAGATGCTCCTGTAATTTAGAAAATACTAGAAATAGAAAAATATTGAAAAAATAAAAAAAAGTTCAAAACTATCAAAATAGATTGACATATCAACTGACACTTCAGAGTGTAAGTAGAACACATAAATCTCATTTCAAACAGACAGAAACTCACTCGGTTCACTACCATTACCTTTACCCTTCAAAATTGGGTAAAAGCGATGGGGGTAGCTGTGAACACGTAATTTTGCACCCAAATAGACTTGGGTCATAGTAGACTGATTAGCAATCGACCGGAGATCAAAGTCGACTATAAATACAGACAAACTGGACTTTGCCAAGCTGTTAGGCGTCAATTGGAGGTCAAACAACTTCGAATATGGCAAATTGGAACGAATAGGCATCAAGACGAATCTTATGGCATCTGAGCTAGGCCTTGGTGGTAGTGCCAAGCCTTGCTGGCAGCGTTGCTAGTGGCACAAACAGCCTAGGTGTTGCCACCAATCAGGTAAGGCACTACTACCAAACTTCAGTCTGTGAATCCCACATCAAATTCCAGTACGATTTTCCCTCAGACATTTTCCTATAAATACAAGGCTCAAATTGACCTCATAAAACACCGACTCTCATTGAGTTATAGAACAAATAAGTCGAATTTTCTTTAGTTGGCTCTCCATTATCCCACCTTGTTTGATATTCTTTATCATAAATGATTCATTTTTCTTTGATTTCGAACCGATTTCTCCAACCCTCCTTGAGTGGGAGGAGTAGAAGACCTAGAGCAATCTCTTTTTTAGTCAATCTAAAAGTATCAACATCCTATCAAAAAGCATCAATCCAATCAACTCAAAGCACATCGTAGTGCTGACAAATCAACTCAAAGAAAGTCGTAGTGCTGCCAAATCAACTCGAAGCACGCCAAAGTGGAGCTCTGATATGGGAAAACTCTAAGAAGGCATCCCCCCTCAAACCAAGGTATTGTACTTGTACCTCGAAATTAATTGGTTTATATCAATTAAAAGAACCACAAAATCAATCTTTTCTTAAAATTGAATCAAACCCCCTTCACAAGAAGGGAGAACTGCATGCATTTTGATTCTCATTCAACGAGATACGCAGGCAAGCTGTTTCATAGCTTTAAATCCAAAAACACCAAAAACTCTCATTTTCCTAAATAAATCTATTTTAATATTGTTTTGGGAATGCATGGTTAACCTAGAATTTTCATTAAGGGCTAGAGTTAACATTCTCTATTATTGGCTTGTTGATGTAAATTAAACCTTTTTACCTTATGTTCCCTATTTTATAAATGTTTATATTACTTGTTTTATTATATTCATGCATTGTATAACTTTCCATCTTTATAACTTGTTCGTGAAATCTATTTTTATAAGTCAATTGTTAAATGGAAAGCCAAAGTTTGAGTTATTATAAACCAAAAATGTAGTCCCTAAGCTCAGTCCAGGTTCAAAGGTCTAGTGATTTTATCCTTGTGCTATAAATTAGAGTCAAAATGAGTTTTCTTTCTTTTTTCCTTAAAAATAAAGGTGGCGACTCTATCAATTTTCAAAAATCAAAGAAACAATTTGGTCGAAACTGCCTTTAGTCCGTAGGAATTTGCCCTAATTTTTTATTTGAGCATCTTGGTTCTAAAGCGAGGCCTTACAGTTGGCGACTTTACTGGAGACAAACTTTTTTAAAGTTAAAGGGGACTACTAATTGGTTTGGAAAGAAAATTCATATTCTCTTTTTTTGAAGTAACATTTATTTTGGCTTTTTGTTTAACTATTGATTTTGCATGCATCACTTTTGCATAACCAATTACGAATCAAAAGTTTTAGATAACGAGTAACATCGACCTGACAACTCTTAATGAGTAAGTTAGGGGATGGAAAAAACATCCACCCCGTGATGAATCTTTAATCTTTTTGAAGTGTAAAAAGAAGCAATACTGTTGGACACATGCAAAGCTCTTTGACCCACATGTCATTAGATATATCACTGCCCTAGTGTGACGGGTACCCATTTATCCAATCCACCTAGCCTTCATATAATGAACATTAGATTTTGGACCTTAGGGCCCATCAAACATAATAATGTTAAACTATCATCATGAAACCTTTTTCTCATGCCATGATCATGCATCCATGCCATGCTAATGCATCCATTATAATTGGACTAAGAACCTTTCGAGTTAAACCCATTTAAACTAAAAAGCCATTTACCCATAATCCAACTAAGATGATCATACTATTTTAGATTAGGAACCCATTTTAAAACTTGGTTAAACCAGACCTAACCCATGGTTCTAATCTTTTGAAAGTACCAATGGATGACTTATCCGGAACTGAACCTAGAATTGAGCTTGAGACCATGAACGTACTCCTCTTGTAATACCCGAGCGGACAGAACAATGGATAGTGAGGAAGTACAGAAGACAGTATGGATATAACATACTATAATAACAGATATAATATTAATTCAAGCATAAATAGGCTCAATCAATTATTAAAATGTACACAGAATGATAGAGAGTAATATTCAAGAATTTTTGAGCCTCAACCGGACCACTTTTGAGACACTGTCCCGAAAAATGTCGGTGTTAATTACATTGTCGGGGAAATAGCACTCCGGCAAATTTAAGAATTTCTGACCCAGATCTGAGGGATTAAGTTAGTTAATTTTATGCAAAATTATATTGAAAAGAAAGAGTTGAAAAATATTTTGGAATACTATAAATAAGGGTAATGGCAAAATCGTAATTTATGGTAACTTTGGGGATAATTATAGAAATCCACTATCTGAGATCCAGAAATGTCCCATAACTACTTTTAAAAGATAGAACAACCTAAAATAAGGTATTTCACTCCCCACACTTGAGGTTGAATCTAAATAGAATAGACAAAATAAATTACATAAAATTTTTAGGTCAAAAATGCAAATAAGGAAAATTTTGGACCAAAATGTAATTATTCAAAGTTATGGGACCTACCCATTTACATCAAATTTTTTAATGGAATTGAGGTGGCTGGCTATTGCTTATGGAAGGAAGAGATTTTATGAGATTTTTTATTAATTTTCATTAGGAATTGGACACTTGGCCACAAATCTAGAAAATTATATTTTCTTTGCAATTCTTTTTAAGATGGCTTTAGTGTATTTATAAAGAAAGGAAATGGTTAGCTATGGGAAATAAGGGAGAAGAACTATATAAAAGAAAATAACTAAAGAAAAATTTGCGCCAATCCTTCCAAAAAAATCAACCAAAAGAAGATAAGAAAATTGATGGAAGATAGAAGATCAATGGAGAAAAGTTGCTAGAAATTAGTATCCAAGCTATATGGAGGAAAAGAGAGAATGAAATCCTAGTATTTAATTCAAGGTAAAGTCTCATAAACTTCAGTTTTTAGTTTAATTTAAGAGTTCAATGGTTTGATTTGTGTGAGGCCTCGCCTGAGCACCGCCTCCTATCCAACTGAATGGGGTCAGAATGCTCATTTGGGTGATTTCTCACTTAGGAGACGACCTTAGCGCCTTTTGAAAATGATTTTGATGTTTTGAAGTCGTCACCTTAAGTTATTTTTATTGGGAAAATTTAAGGAAAAAAATCCATTTTGACTCCAATTTTATCCCAAGGGAAAAAAGTGCACTAGTCTTTAAAACCAAAGAGGATTCGGGGACTAGGTTTTCGGTTGAACTTAACTTTTAATTTTAACCTTGATTTATAACATTTTCATGAGTAGTTTAAAGGATGAGATATAAAGATGCATGAGCAAGTAAATGAATGGATGAAAGTCATAAAATAAAGTAGTAAAGCAGTTAAGAGAGCGATAAATTAAATTATTACAATTAAAAAAATCCCAAAATAGGGGATATCAACTCTAGCCCTTATGGGTTCTCGGTTGATCACACATTCCCCAAAGAATACATTCAACATAGCAAAAATAAAGCAATTAATTAAAGAAAAAATAGAAAAGAGATGGTTTTGATCTTTTTTGGATTTGAATCTCTTATATAGCATGCTTGTGTATCCCGTTGAATGGGAATCAAAACCTATACAGTTCTTCCTTCTTGTGAAGGAGGGTTGATTTTATGCCTAATTTATCATGTCTTGATTCTTCATTTTGATTCTCTATCAAACTAAAGACAGGTTGATAACGAGTTGTTCATTTTGATGCTCTATCAAAATAAGAAAAGTTAAGAGATGATACCTTCTCCCTTGCTTTTTAGGGAGGCGACGGACGTATTGCTCTTCTGGATCGGAGTTCCACCTTGGATTGATTGAAGCACATGAAGATGGTCATATTGTCTTTTATCTGACAATTCAAAAAGAAAACAAGCAAAATAATAGAGTGATTTTATATTGAAAATAATTTTGAGGCTCCACACACCTCGGGTTTGGTCCTTCTTTAGCTCAAAGAGAACTAAAGAAAATGAGCTCCACACACCCTAAAGAGTTATTATTTAAACTCAAAGAGAGTTAAAGAAATAAGAAAAAATAGGTATATGAGGGATAATAGAAGTAATCTAATAAGGAAAATTCAACTTCAAGAGATTTTCGGGGACTAAAACTAGGTCAAAGGGATCATATATTTATAGTAGAGGCTTGGAGAGTCAAATCCCATTATTTTTCAATATGGGATTTGGAAAAAACTAGTTTGGAATGGAGCTGCCACTAGTAAGGCTAAATGGTGCCGCCAGAGGGGTGGCGGCACCACCAAGGCTTTTGGCTGCATAAAGGCTCAAAAGTGGGGGCACCGCACCACATACTACTAGCTGCTACACTAAAGGGAGGGCGGCACTACCCAAGGGGGTGGCGGCACCACCCAAGGCTTGTGGCTGCGCTGCCCAAGGCTTGGCAGCACTACCTCCCAAGGAGGGCAGCTGTGTTTCCCCTTGGAGGCGGCAGCATAGGCCATAGCCCGTTTTTTATGTTTTCAAGTCCGTCTGTGAATGGTCCAGGCTCCAATTAGTGTCGTTTGGCTTGTCACAAGTCCAAGGGGTGTAAAAAAATCAATGTTCACAATTTGGTAAATATTTGAGTTATTTGAGCTAAAGGGGTTGAAGATGAGCCAGGGTTTAAAAGGGATTTTGAATCTGTGTTGAAATAGTAAATTGTAGGCAATAATCCAAAATTTTAATGATTGAATTTGAAAATGGTTAAAACATAAAAGTTGTAGATAATATTTTAATTAGATGACTATACAAGGAATTTGTAAAATTCGAAGTGAGAAAAGATTTATTGAGTAAAAACTATGAATGACATGGAATTAGATTTTTTGGGAAAATGTTACTGTGTTTTTATTGTAAATAATGATAGAGATAGAATTAGAAGAAGTGTTCAATATAAAAAGTATTCATTTATGTCTTACTTATAATTCTGTAAAAGGGTTTTGCAATTGGATTTATGATTTATGACATATTAGGTCATAAGTATAGATTGCCCAGAATGACTGTTAAACAGAACATGGGTTACTGAGTTCTATTGATACGAGGACCTTAAAGTTTGAATTAGAGAAAGTGTTAAACATAAAAAATGTTAATTTATATGTTATCTAAATTACTAAAAAAAAAATTGTAATTGAATTAATACATAATTATTTATAGGCATGGAAATAGGGTATATTCGGATAGAGATTTTAGGGCAGTAGTTTAAATTTGAAAATTCACTAATAATTATGAAGTGATCCAAATATTTTGAAATTTGGATATGTTATAATATTGTATGTCTATGTTCAATATAAAAAATAATTGTAGTAATTGGATAAGTATAGGTTGAGTTATGAAATAAAATAGTACAGACTGTCAGTATAGGATTGCAGACAGAATGCAGGGCAGCAGGGCTGGTTGTAAGGCTAAGTTTAAATTAACACTATAAAAATGGGAATGAGGTAAATTTTGGATAGGTTAGAGCTTGATATGTCTAGTTTAAGTTGGAATAGGAATTGAAGCAATTGGATAACTGTAGAAAAATATATGGGTAATGGAACACAGGCTACCAGTAAGGAATTTCTCACAGAAAAACCTAAAACATGGAAATTTAAGTAATTTTCTTTATTGGATATGCAGAGTCAAGAATGAATAAGAGATGTGAAAGGTACCATAAGAGATAAGGCAAAGAATCAAGTCTAAAGGAAAAGTAAAATATTCAAGTCATAAGCTAAGGTGAGTAATGTATACATCATATTCATGTCATGATATGTTGACCCAATGAACATGTTTCCGTATTGATTAAATGCTACTTTACTATTATTGATCGCTCTTTGATCTTTCTAAAGATTGAAATTATCTATATTCATTAATTGTTACTGATATTGAAATGCCAATTGTGCTTGATTGACGATATACCCAAATTGCTTCTAAATGTATGCACACTAAAAGTTTAACCATGATATTTATTTTTAATTGTTGCCATTGTATCAAGAAAGGAAACACTAATTGACAAGTAAACCTATATGTATCGATCGAATGTCATTGTACCATAATGTTCCTAATGCATACTGGATATTGCTATTGATTTCCATTGGCCTATTTACATGAGATTTGACAAAGTTGCCTTACCGATGGGGTAGTGGGTATATACAGTCAGCAATGTACACATTGACTATACGTGATGCCCTAGCTGGGAATGTCACATCCCAATTTTGGAACATGACGGTCCTAAGATGTAGGAATAGCATAAGTCTACCGACACCCGTAAAACTCTTTTATAACCTATAAACATCACCTGCTATAACATATCTATATCCATATAATCATCTATCTATCATCATCTGTGATCATATCTAATCTCAACACATCTCATATATATTAAATATCAGTAACTAATAATATTATAGACCATACTAAGTATAGTCATCCTAATAATTTACATATCCATGGAGCATCTAAAATATATACAAGAAATATATACAAGTTCAATAATTACATTATTATAACAAAGCTGGATCCACGAATGAAGAAATCTTGGCCCAACTCTATTCCTGACTTGAAAAGATAAAACCACTAAAAGGGTGAATATTTTCATACTCAGTGAGTCAATATATATATTATCATACATTATGCTAGGTAGGAAACAACAAATGAATAGTATTAACAATTGACTCATGGATAGCACATTAAAAGACCAAATCAAGGGAAATGGTTTATAAACATCAAATATAGATA
>CANXYC012494319.1:0-13662 GCA_948193065.1 Aleurites moluccanus | reverse complement strand
TCAACTACATCATTTTTGGATGCTACAACTTTATCTTCCAATTTTGAGACTCTATTTTCAAATACTAGATAATTAGGAGTATCAAATTTTGTAAAAAATGTGGAAGACAAACAATATTAATTAGTTGGCATGGCATAATATGCTATAATATTTGGTAGCTAGTTGTATATGGTATGCTTCTTATGTTCTCAAGAAACTTGTTAATTTTCTTTATTGATTTTTCCTTTTAATATATTTTTTTTAGAAGAATTGCAACTAATCAATCTCTTTGTCATTTATTTTGCTAAAACTTATTAGCCTTGTTAAAATCCTTCATCATAAAAGTTTTACGAGGTTGGGAATGCAATCCTAACAATTTTTACCATACAGTTAATTTTAAAAGTAGGGGGTTAGAGACGTAAATGAGTTAATATGAAAAATTAATGTAGTTCAAATTGAATTTCGAATAAAATTCAAGCTCAATTCTACATTTATTGGACTTGTTGAGGTACTGATTGAATTTTTTATTATTATTTTTAGTTAAATTGATATTTTCTGCTCTTCAGAATTTCAGATTAATTGAAACAAAATGAAAATCGCATCCTAAAAGTTTAACTTCATTCAAAAACCAAAACTATTTAACAATGTAATCATAACTATTAACAAAATATTATTTTCAAATATCAACATCATTTTTTTCCCTTATTATTGAGTATAGCAATCACCAAAGAAAAACAAAAATATTAGAGTAATCGACGTTTGGCCAACCATTCCAAAACGCCATTTTTTTTAGCTTGCTTTATAATAATGTTTACTTAACAAGCAGGAACACGAGTGCAGGTTCACATCAGTATGCCTTGGTGCTCTGAAAATATATATATATATATATATATATATATATGCCACTAAACAATGGAGAGGTCCAATAATTATTCAACTTTTATATATATATATTATTATGCCACTAAACAATGGAGAGGTCCAATAATTATTCAACTTGTTAACAATTATAGACCGTATATGGCAGTAGAAGGATCCTCTCCATGACCATTTCTTAACACAGAACACTGCAAATTCAAAAGCATAAAGCAATTCAAACACAAACAGATGTGGTTTTCCAACTTTAAATCCACCAAGACCTCCTTTTGCCAAATCTCAAAACACAATACTTGGTCCCACTAACTCCTTTAGAAATCAAAAGCCTCTTTTTTTTCTTTTCCATTTTTTTTTTTAAATATCCCAAATATTTAAAGAAACAACATTTTCCAATCCCTATTTTCTCCCCTCAATATTTTCTTTTGAGTATTTGCTTCAAATTACTTGTCAAAAGATGCTTCCACTCCTGCCTCCACCACCACTACCACCACCACCACCTCAAAATCAAAATACATTAAAGCAACCCAGAAGCCAAAGAAATTCAGCAGCAGCAGAAGCACCAAATTCTGAAAGCAAAAGATCATCAAAACAACCAATTCTCCAGCACCCTCAGCCTTGTCGGACCAACCCAATTGTATGGTTTGGTGCAATTTTATGTCTCATATTCAGCCTTATTCTCATATTCTTTGGTATTGCAACTTTGATTATATACCTTGCCATTAAACCAAGAAGCCCTGTATTTGACACTCCAAATGCAAACCTAAACACCATCTACTTCGACTCACCAGAATATTTCAATGGAGACCTTACCTTCCTAGCAAATTTTTCCAACCCAAACCAGAAAATCGATGTTAGATTTGAGTATGCATATATCGAGCTTTACTTTCTTGACAGAGTTATAGGAACTCAAGCTCTTCAACCTTTCACCCAGAGATGACGAGAAACAAGGCTAGAATCAGTTCACATCATATCAAGTTTGATCTATTTACCACATAATCTTGCTACAGAGCTACAAAAGCAAGCGCAGGGTAACAAAATCATTTACAACATAAGAGGAACTTTCAAAGTAAGAGCTACTCTAGGTTTGAGCTACTCTAGGTTTGCTCCATTATTCATACTGGTTACATGGAAGGTGTGAGATAGAGATGACAGGTCCACCAACTGGGGTTCTAGTAACCCGACGTTGCAAAACAAAAAGACAAAGTAGCATAATTTTTTGCTTGACTCTCTACTTTTTCTCAATTCAAATCTGAATACGAGCTTTGATGTCAAAGTGCATGATTATGCTTAACATAGAACATAATTCTTGTGGGTGAAACTCAAGCATAGCAAATACATAATAGTTTTCATTTTATGTCGTAATTTTGCTAATCATCCTGGTAATCTGTGTTCGGCTCCCTATATTTCAAGTCAAGAACTCAAAGATACCACTAGGGAAAAAGAAATAGAGCACACCAGTAATGGGACAAGAGAACACCATTAATCAGTGAAATAATAGATTCCTTCATAATTTCTAGTTCTCACTGTATTAGCTTTAGAAGATTTCCCATTATTGTTTTCTAATTTATTTTATGCTTTTTATGCATTCCACTATTATTTTTTTCTTTACAATAAATTCAGAATCTTCAGAACTAAAAAGATATGCAGCAAATGATCGAACCCCATCTCTATCTATACTGCCCACTCCTATAACACTTATTTTTTACCTAACAAAGAACTCAAGAAATGCTGTCAGTTGAAGTTACTGGCTCCCTCATTCGGCCGGCTGCTGCCAGAATTTGTGAGCTTCATTCATTTGGCTTCTTGACAAGCCATTTTGTCTTGTGGAGTATGCCATTTTTTATTTCTTTCTTTTCCCAATGTGGGATTGTTTATTTTTCAACACAACAAACACATGAAACTCCCAAACCCACAACTCAGTTAGACCCACCAGAGTCTCTCATAATGCTGCTCTTTATAGCTTTCAGGCTCTTCCTAGCATTCTCAGAGAATAACAATAGTCCTCTTTACATAGAGGTTTGACACTTGAAACTCTATAAGAAATACTTCAAAATATTCTTACTATAATAAGGACCAAACTCACAGAACTTCCTAGTCTATTAGTAAAACCAAAACTTCCAAAACCAGTATTCAGATTTTCATGGCCCTTGTGGGTTGAAACCAGAACAGAAACCGAATAAACAGAAGTGCAGACAGGTTCAACAGCTACACTATTCATCAAAGAAACCAACACCGGATTAATGGATATCATGAGATGGTCTCAACTTATTTGGAAGCTAAATGCTTTCTTGAATGAGAACAACAAAGTTCACATATAATAGTTCCACAAACTGATCCTATAAATACTTTAAAAAAATTTCCTTTCTTCACCCACTCCATAGTAATACACATCCTATCATTTTGACATCACAGATTTCTTTTCACAGCTAGCACAAAGCAGACATTATTTTAGAGTTGTTATACTTGCATCCAGTGCTCTATCTTCTGCATCCAGTGGATGTTAAGCAAGTAAACTCATTCTGATTCTTAGTGAAATCATGTTTTACGTAGTTGTATGTATAATTTCACACATAATAAAACCAGGGAGTTTATGTTTATGATCAAGGCCTAAGATATGCACGTCAGTTAAATTGTCTGATGGAAAAAATTTCAGGGAACACTATTGTATGGAAATAATTCAGTTACAGAAGTTTTCATAGAAGTTGCAAAATGTTGTAATTTACATATTTCTAGGGGAAATATCTCTCCATCTGCAGGTCACATATATCCTTAAAAGAGAGGATCCGTGTGCCATTTGAAGCACAAAATCTATATCGACGTTATTCCCCTTTCCCTTCTTTTCCTTCTTGTGTTTTATTCCCAAAACCATACCAATGCATGGGAACAGACCCGCTAAAAATCAGAAATTCAAGCAGCAATAGGCACGAAACTGCAGAAACAAGCCTAAATGCATAACAAAGAAAGCTAACACGGCTAGCTTGCAAAACATCTAGAACACTGGCTCATTTCTACATCTACAACATGATTCCCATAGATTTAAATCGCGGTCATGATCAGTTTCACGTGTAATGGTATCGGGATTATCGCGGTCATAACGTAGTAGTAACGGCCTATCGCTACACAATTTTTCCACAAAAAATTACAAAATGAAAAATATTGACCCAAATCACTCAATTTAAGAGTTATAGTTAATTAATAAGAATAATACTCTATAAATAAAGACTTAATATGTATAAAATTTTGATCAAAATTATAAAATAGTGTTATTAATACACAAAACTTGATGAAAATTATAATGTAAACTAATAATTATATTAGTAATTTAAAAAAAAAAACAGAATTGAAAAAAAATTATGGAATTGAAATTTCATTTACCTTAAAAACATTGATGGCGAGAAACTATTCTTTAAATTCAACGCAAGGAATTGAGCTATTAAATAGAGAATTTTCTATCTTGAAAACTAAAGAAATACTTAAGGTAAATAGACAATATCAATTAAATAATGCAATATACATTATTTAACTCAATAATTTGTTACTCATAGATTGAAAGAAAAACAAATTACAACATGTGGTATGAAAAAAGGCAAATTATTACAGCCCAATTTACAGTCCTATTTACAGCTTTTTAAAAAAAATAAAAAAATTACAGCATTGAAAGAAGATACGCTGTAACTTGCAAAAGATGGTGGTGTTAAATTAACAGCCTGCAACATGCAAAAGAAAAGGTTACACGTTACAGCTTTAACAAAGAAAAAATAAAAGGAGTTGGTCACCATTACATTTATATGTATCGGCCTTAACAGCCGTTACCGTTATATAATTGGCAACAAATTCCGTTTATCTTGCAAAATATATTTGTCCGTTAAAAAACGTAAATAACAGTAACGTAAGGCTTAATTTCCGTTAAAAAACTGCCGTTACGTTACATAATGGCCATTTTTTAAATCCATGATGATTCCTTAGAGAACAAAAGAGACCTCCATTTTAAGATCAGGGTATCCCATAACTCAGTATTTTACCAACAGCAATATCTTTATATTATGTCTGCTGTAGGAAATGAACCTTGAAAGAGCACAAAATTTTATATCTTTCCATAGATGATTGACACAAGTATCTGAATGAGCAACATAGTATGTTTATTGCTAAAAGCACTCCCAGTCTATGCAAACTCCCAATTCCAATGGTTAACTAATCTATGAAGGGTTCATCTGGGACAAGAATTTGGAATTGAAATTTTAATTTCAATTCTCTAAAATTAGAATTGTATTGGAATTATAATTTCAACGTTTCTATCACATAAAAAATTAGAATTAGAATTGAAATTGAATAAAAATTTATGGCAGCAGTTGGACGCCAGTGGCAGTAGTGGGAGTGGTGGCGGACTGCCAGTGGTGACGGTGATGGTAGACCACCAGCAGTGGCAATGGTGGTGGTGGACCGCCAATGCCCGCGGAGGTAGCAGTGGGGTGGCGGAAGACTGCCAGCAGTGACAATGTTGGACTGCCAGCGCTGGCAATGGTTGACCATCGATGCTGATGGTGGTAGTGGCAGTGGCGATGGGGTCGGGTGGCAATTGGGGTGGGGTTGCAGTGGTGGTTGTGAAATTGTAATTCTTATGAGTTGATGATGGAATTATGAAATTGTTTTTCTAATTATATTACAATTCTATAGACTTGTGGGTAGAATTATAATTCTAATTTTAATTCTAATTCTCTTAGCATTGCTAAGCACTAGAATTGAAATTGAACTATTCAATTTCAATTTCAAACTTCCCAAACGGACCTGAATGTAATTTAATAGCAAAATCTTCCTCCAAATCCATTAGACAAGATGCAAGCATAAGAGAGAATATCTCCATTCTTTAAATCTCCATTACAATATAAGCATGGAGTTAAATGAAATTTCTATCTAGAGACTACTCAAGATAGCTACCAATCCTATAGGATACATATAGCATGTGATATTGAAATTGAGTAACCATCGTCTGTTGGACCTGATTAGAATATTTTACTAGCATGTTCACAAATTCCATTTACCTGGGTGACGCAAGACAGGTAGAGTTGGTTATAAATGAGGTAAATTTAGGTTTACATGGAGGCTAGGATGGGTAGATTATAGAAGGGAGGCTAGGGTTTATAAAAGGGTGGATTTAGGAAGCGAAATTAAGTAACAATAGAGATTTATGGCGGTTTGGGATATCAATGAATAATGTCAGTGAACAGTATCGGTGAACAATGCCCATGAACAGTAACAAAACAATAAATTTAGGATAAACTAGTTTAAACTTCACACTTAAACTTCCTTGGACATCACACCCAAGATCCCATGGCATCACAACTAGGATTGAATTGCATCACACAACTCGAAATAGCATAATTGCTAGGTTTTATTATTCAATAACAAAACTCCATTAAAAGTATTATAATGCTAGATATTTATAGACTTAAAACAACTCCTAAATCTTTAAGTAAAGGACTTCTAAACTAGTTTACATCCTATAAATATTTAAACTCCTAAAATAAAAATTAAAAAAATAATATTATTCTAAACCTATATAAAGACTCTAAGACATTAAAATAAATAAAAAGACTAAATTGCCTCTTATTTAAAATAATAGACTAACTAGATGCATAAATTAAATTCTAGATATTCTATGATTTGTCCAATAAATCCCATATTAAATCTAGACCAGAGTTCTAAGCTTGAGTCCTTGAATTTGAATTTTCTTGTCTTCCTATTCTCCATCATTGGGAGCTACATACCAATTGATTCCAGCACATTTATACTCATTTCTTTGTTCAGCAATTCATGCCAAATGCTACAAAGATTCAGTGCTTCAATTGCTGTGAAGCAGTCAAGTTACAAGGAACCCATGCATAAACTAGAACCTCTACTCTCATTACTTCTTTTAGCACCTAATACATAAGACAGCTGTATAAACTATAAAGAACCATTTAAGTTGAAAGATCCAGACAACACTTATTCTAGCAAAATTTTCATAAAAGTAGTTGACGTAACAGATTTATCGCACAATTAATTCAAAGAAAATATAGATTCCTATAACTTTTCCTTTTGAATATAATTTTCAACAGCAATTGCAAGGTACTTCCAACACACACAGCACAAAATTTGCACAGTAATGAAGTCCTTTATCTTTAAAAATTTGCCTCAAATTCATTCCTTGTGCTGAAGTCCAAAGAGAGCAAGACTCTCTTGGAATTCAAACATCAGATCGAATCAATTTCTAGAATCCACTTCAATATTTATGATGAAAACAATGTTGGTGTAAATACTGTTATGTACCACAGATAGAGATTTCCTTTCCACCAAAAAAGAACTGATGATCAAAGAGACATTTATCAATACAAATAAAAGCTATTAACCCATCCATTATTTTTAATGCCTAAGGTATCACCTTGCCTTCGCACAAGGAGATAGCATCCCACTCCCATTTCTCCCCAACTACCACCTCCCATATGTCTTATTTACATTCTCATTCGTCCAATCTTTAACAGTTTTAACCATGGTTACCTAATTCGCGGAACCCAGGACGCGCATCCCAATTCACAGATCATCATCATCTCAATTCACTCGGGAACGGGAATTAGATCCCCAAAACTAGCAAACCCTATTCTTTGTACAAAGACCCAACATGCAGAGAGGGACATGTAGATCAGAAAATGAAGAAGAAGAAGCAGAAGAAGATGATTGTTATTATTTGCAAATCTATTAAAACTCAAATTAATGAAATAAAGAAGAAGAAGAAGATGAATTGCTCTCAACACTCAAATTAGTGAAATAAAGAAGAAGATGGAGAAGAAGAAAAACATTTCTTATAGCTGAAGTAAAGTCACTAGGTAGCTCTTGGTTTACAAGTTGTTGTCTTGGATTTAAAAATTAATTCAATTTAATAAATTATTTTATTTAATTAGTAATATAGGCTGTTTGAATTCTTTTTGAGTTTCTAAGAGTTTTTCATTAATAATAAGAGTTATCTTTATCAAGTTTGTTGAGTTTTAAGAGTTATTTAATTATGGTCTCTTGAGTTTTTCAAGACTCTTGAAAAATAACAACATTAATTGTAATATTAGAATTTAAATTTTAAACTTGTCAATTATTATTATATGTTTTGATAAGTGAAATTTTACCAAAAAATCTCAATTAAAATATGAACTATTCTATGTAACTTTTAATAACATATTTCAATTGTTAATGAAAAAACTTTAATGGTAAGCAATATATATATATATTATATTTAAGTAATTTAAATCAAGGCGTCCCAAAAAAAATTCTAAAAAATTCTAGTTCCAAAATATCGACCCAGAGAAGTATACCCCCACGTCCGATATTTTTTCCTATGTGCGTCCTACGTTTTTAAACCATGTTCCACAACCCAAGCGAACCACGAACCTGGTAACCTTAGTTTTAACATCCAATCCTTAATAGTTTTAGCTTTCTCCCAATCTATTGTTCATCAAACCACCTACATGGCCATGCTAATGCCATTTAGCCATAAAAGCACTTCTATTTCCATCTGGAAAAAATAATAATAAAATCAGCTACTTCTTCCTAAAGCCAAAGGAAAATGTAGCACTTATTTATGAAAAACATCCTCTAAATAGAATTTGCACCTACATCACCTTGTTCTGAGTCATAGAAAGCCCAGCCAAATGGTTCAAATTGCTTAATATGAAATATATAATCAGGGGAACTTGAACTCAAACTAACCAAAATATAACAAGAAAGACTATGAATCCACAAAGAGGTTATATAATAAATTGTTGGTTGATCACTGGTTCTCCTAGCACTAAATTAAGAATCACATTGCTGACTAAATTCATATGTTCAGTTATTTTCCTTAAAACATTTAACAATAGTAATTAGGCCTTGAACAGAAAGCATTAAGACAGCATACCCACAACTGCAAAAATTACAACAATATGATATTTAATGATTATTTATTTATTTATTTGCACTAAGCAATCATAAGTTAACCCTTTTTCATTCATTCATAAGCAAAATATTTTTTCATTCACTTATAGGCAAATTACCTCTAATATCCTAAAAAAGCTAAAATATTTATTGCATTCATTAAAATGGAGCCAAAGAAGGTATAAAATGAACCTATTAGCCATAAGTCGTTGTCACCCCTCATCTTGCATCAACTTCAGCTGGTGTCTTTGGCACAATTGACAGAGCATGCAATCCACTCTGTAATTCCTCTTGCAATAAGCCATAGATGAGTCTGTGCCTCTTCACCAAGCTCTTCCCTTCAAATTCTTTCGATATAACTCTCAAATTGAAATGTGTTTCACCATCACTTCCTCTCACACCAGCATGCCCCGCATGCTGATAAGAGATATCTTCCACTTCCAATTCAACGGGATTTAGCTCTCTCTCCAATATTTCCTTAATTCTTTTTCCTCTACTCCCTAAATTACTTGAATCCTTACCACTACCACCACCACCAACTGTTGAATTCACTCCAATTCTCGAATTCTCAATCCCACCGTCACCATTTGACTCTACATTTGCACTTTTTACTTGATTTTCAATACTATCTATTTTATTTTTACTGCCACTATTCGCTGAATTTGATCCATTACCCAACCCACTACCCTTCTCAGCCTCCACATACAACTCAAGCGCCTTCTTTTGCATCAATTTCAACATATTCAAAAACCCATTATTCCTCGAAGGGGTCAAACTCTGTTGCAATCCAAGAAGCACCACAAAATCCGGTGAAACCCTCAAAACCTCTTCCACCGGCCGCCCCGAAAGCCCTTGAACAAGCAAAGCAGCAAGCCCCTTTGTGAGAACCGAATCCGAATCTGCCTCAAACACAACATTCCTATCCACATCTAAATATGCTCTCACCCATACTTGAGAAACACAACCCTCTACTTTATTCTCTCTCGTTTTGAACTGGGTATCAAGTGGTTTCAAATTTTTGCCATAGAAAAGTAGCTGCTCGTATTTAGCCTTAGGTTCTTGCACGGATTGAAAGAGCTTGACAATCTCTTGAAGCTTTGGTGGAAGTTCTTCCATGGGTTGCAGAGAGACAGAGCTTGATGGTGATGCAGACAGAGGAGGTTGAGTTTTTGTTAGGATTTTTTGGAAAGAAATGGGTTTTGAGAAGATAAATAAGGATTGATTTATGGGTTTTATAGAAGAGATTATGATTTTTGATGAATGAAAAGAAATGGGGATTTTAGTTGTGTATGAACGAAGAGAAGAGGAGATTGTAGAAGACATGGTTTCTGTATAGCTGAAAGAGAGGATTCCGCAGAACGTGTAAAACGAGAGGACCTCATAATAATATATTCTAAAAACGACAGCTAATAACTGAAGCTGAAGGAGCCGCCAAGAAAATGGAAAATTAGTATGAAAATAAATAAAATAATGATAATTAGAAAAAAATAAGAATAAGAAAAATATGTAGTAGAGGGAGTATTTTATTACCTTCTTGATATATATTACAAAATAATATGAACTCTTATTTATAGGATTCATCTTCATCATATGTTACAATATATAAAATCACCATAAATTATAATATAAATGGTGCAATAAAATTAAACTTAAATATAAAAACTTATGAGTAGTGGGATAGATGAATGGACATCCATATTTATCTTATGAGTAGTGGGATAGATGAATGGACATCTACATTTGTCTATATATTTATAACACTCCCCTTGGATGTCTATCTTTACAAAGAATATGCCTCATTAAAATCTTACTAGTAAAACCCTAGTGGGAAAAAAAAAAAAGAGTACAATATCCTCGCATTGCAAATGGTATACTGCCTCATTAAAAACCTTACCAGGAAAACCCAATGGAATAAAACCTTTGGTTAAGGTAAAAATAGTACAGCATTAAACTTCCCCCTATTTGCAATATCACTGAAAATCTTTAAGGCGCAACATTTCAATACTGTTAACTAATTTCTTGAATGTTGCAGTAGGTAATACCTTAGTAAACAAATCTGTTAGATTATCACTTGAACGAATTTATTGAACACTAATTTCACCATTCTTTTGTAATATATTAGTGCGCCTATTATATAAGATATAGTACTTCAGGACCAAAAATTTCTTCATTATCTTCTCTAACTGAAAAGAGTCCTTATTCACATTAAGTGACTAAACAAACATTGAACTATTCAATGAATGTGTTTTGTATATAAGATTATAAATGAACTTTTTGTGTATAAGTTAACTGATAAATAAAAATTTCTTTTGCCAAATATTCAATTTGTAATCGAGACATAATTTTAATTTTTTTCAAAATAATTCATCTCAAATTCTTTTGTCAAACAATATGTTACTTTTGAAAATTTTTCAGGAATTCCAATAATATTCAAATCATCAATATATACAATAATTATGACAAATTTATATACAAAATTGTTTTAATTCATACAAAGATCTTTATAATTTAATTGAATAAATTTCTCGAGAACTTAAATTATATTTTTATTTTAAATCTTTCAGGGATTTTCATATCATTATCAATTGAGTCATATAGTAAGTTGTGGCTACATCCATTAAGTGCATATCAAATCTTTCATACATTGTTATATTAATAAAATATTAAAATATTATTGTATCTACTACAAAATAGTATATCTTTTCATAATTGAATTCAGGTTTTTGAAAAATCCTTATGCAACAAGTCTTGCTTTACATTTTACAACTTCATTTTTCTCATTTCTTTTTCGTACAAATACTCATTTGTATCCTACTGGTTTTAGACCTTCAGGTGTTTGGACTACTAGTCCGAAAACCTTACGTCTTTCAAGAAAATTCAATTCTGCTTGTATTGCATCTTTCCATTTGGCCAATCAATTCTATTTCGATATTCCTGAACAGATCGTGGTTCAAGATCATCATTTTCATTCATAATATTTAATGCTACATTATATACAAAATAATAGTTCACAACTATTTCATATCGATTCCATCTTTTTTCAGAACTAACATAATTTATCAATATCTCTTTATTTTTATTAATTTCAGACACTTTTACTTTTTCAAGAAATGTATCTATGTTAGTATCTGCATTTTCAATAAAATTATCTTTATTATTTATTTCTTTTCTCTTTCGATGATTTTTATCCTTATAACTAATAGTTGTTCATACTTTAAGCGTGCTTGAGATTCATTAATATTAATATATTATCCTTCTGGGATAACAATACAAATTAAAACATTAACAGTTATTATATAAGATTTTGTTACTCGTTTTAAATCAGCAAGTGTATCCGGCAATAAATTTGCTAATTTTTATAGATAAATTAATTTATGAACTTCTTGTTCATATTGTTTTGTATTTCTCAACTTTTATTATCTCTCCCTGGTACTGAGAATATTACTTTATCAAATAACAATATGCAAATCGAGCAGTAAATACATCTCCCATTAATTACTCAAAATATTTAATTATTGAGGAAGATTTATATCCAACTTATATTTCTAACATCTGAGAACTTATCTTAGTGCTTTGTGGTGAAATAATTAGAATATATATCGCACATTCAAAAATTCTTAGATAAAAAATATAATTTTTGACCAAAAGTCAATTGATTAATTTGAAAAATCTTCTTGTTCTTCAATGAATTTAACATGAATTTTCAATATTTTTTTTCATTATTTTTAAACCAAGATGACCTAACTTATCATTCCAAATAATAAAAATATTTGGATATGTAAACTTCTGGTTTACTATAAGATTCTTTTCAATTTCATTAATTTTTGTATAATACAAATTATAGAAAATAATAGAAAATTTTTCACTATATTTTTCTACCCGAAATAATACTTGTAATATGGAGATATTATTAATTCATCTCATTTACTATCTCAATATGATATTCGTTGCTGTGAATATTTTTAAAACTTAACAAATTTCTATGAGACTTTGTAGAAAATAATGTATTTTGTGTAGTAAATTTTGTTCCTCTTGTGATAATTATTGGTTCTTCGGGAGTTCTCAATTATTTTTTATTTTATCATAAATAATTGTCTCACTCATTTTCAAATAAGAAAAATATTTAATATTTTTTAAATTGTACGAATTATCGCACCATTCACAATATATATAGAAATCAATTCTCTTTTTTAATATTTTCAAAAACATATTTGTCACATCAATGTGAGCAATATATATATGATTATAGTTAAGATCATTATTATTAGAGACAAAATTTATCTTCATATTTTTTTTTCTCTTTTTTTTATGTTTGATAAATATCAATAAGATTTTTTATCGATTTTTTATCATACGATAAATATGTTACCAATTTTTTTTTTCATACCATATCGATAATATTTACTTTAAAAATTTTATCCACCTTTTCCATTCTTATTTTTGTATAATTTTATCTCACTTCTGGTGGTAATAAATATTCTTATTTTATTCTTATGAAAAGAATAATTATTAAATATTTGCCTTTAAATTTTACCACATTCACTTCAGGGAATGAGATAAAATTAGGAGGATGTGTTTCATAAATTTTTCAGTAACAACTTGTTATTTTATTTAGTTAAATATCACTCATTCACTTCAGGGAATGAGATTGAACAATGATGCATGAAATTAATTCATAATATTTTTATAATCTTTTTATCGATATTACTACTACAAGAGCATATTCGATATATGAAAAATATTAACATATTATTATTTATAAATATTTTTCACACATTAAGAGTTAATTCTAACAAAAAATTAATATATTTGAAATAAAAGAATAACTTTGCAATATCAAAATAAATAAATTCACTATCATTATTAATACAT